>LR749672.1:874453-903848 GCA_902729485.2 Mus minutoides | reverse complement strand
GGGGGGGGTCTCCCCATTTTTCCTGTCTGCCTTGCCCTGCACCCTCTCCCTGTCTTCTTACCTTTGTTCTTTCCCTCCTCCGTGGCCCTTCCTTTGCCCTCTCTTCCCTGCCTATCTTTTCCTCCTACTTCTCCCCACTCAGTCCTAGACTCTTCTTCCTCAAACTTTTTCCTCTCCATCTTCCGAGACAGACATGATATCCTCAGGAGCCACTGGGCTTCCTACTCCCAGTCAGAGGCCTCAGCTATTCTAGCTATTCTACACTTCTGGATATTCTTCAAACACAATCCTCACACCGGGCTCACAAATCCCGCTCCTGCAAACCCGTAGTTGGTGACTTTCATTCTACACACAGCTCAGAGGGGCCACCTTCCCAGTCACAGAAACAAGCTGCCCTTCCCTTCTCTAGACAGCAAATGAAGCTGTTGAAATTGAGAGGCATTAGAAGCTATTAGGGGACATCTGGACCCTGATGCATTGTGACCCACACCGATGCGATAACACAGCTGCTTCACTATTTCATCTAATATGCTACCCAATGTTAGTGATGATCTCATGCTAAGTCCAATATCCTATGATGCAGCCCTACACCATATTATAGCACAGCCTGTGTCCTAGCTGTGTGTGATCTACATGATGCAGTGGCAAAGTGCACTGTAGCTAATACTAGATGTTGCATTAGTTCCTTTAGCCTATGTGGCAGAAACCAGTTAAGAGAGAAGGATGTGTTCGGGCTTCCAGTTTCCGGGGACACAGTGCACCGCGGATGGAAAGGCATAGACTGTGGCCATGTAAACGTGGGACTGGTTCACATCGCAGTGCTCCCTCCTCTCACCACCTAATTCTGCTAGCTAAGCTACTCACCCCACAGGCCCCACAATCACCAGGTAGGGGCCAAGTGCTTACACAATGGGGCTTACCTGGGGACACCGAGAAAAGATAGTAATGTCTACCCAAAGCCAGAGCTAAATGGCAAAAACCACAGATACAAAGAGAGGGGGAGGGGGCTACACACGGTAGTAAAAGACATCAGGGTGACCTATGATCACCAAACAGCCTGTGATCAGCATGGGAAGGAAGAGATGGATGGCTCAGTGGTAAAGTACTGTATGGACTGGAAACATCCCTATACAAAATGTAATTTAGCCAATGACACAGCTGGCATTTGGTAAAGGAAGACAGTTGACAAATTACTGGGGTAACCATTGCAACTCTGAGCTCTCCAGAATGGTGGCTCTGGACTCCACGCACCACTGGGTACACAAAGTACAGAATGTCCCTAGTACACAAACGATGTTAAAGACTCCAAGTGAAAAAAAAAGTAAACTAACTCATTAATAATTTTTATATCAATTACATGATGAAATGATATTTTAGATGGAGTGAGTTAAATAATATATGTTGTTATAATTACTTCCACCTGTTTCTTTTTACTTTTTAAAATGTGGTTAATAGAATATTTTCAATTACCTATGTGGCTCAGTTTGTATTTCTACTGGAGAGTGTTGGGCTAACTGAGAAAAAGTAAGCTTGAGTCCTTATCTCACTCCTCATACCATAAAGTAAAATCTAAACATATCACAGTTTTCAACTGTCAAATAATATGCCCTGGAAAGAAACACATACAAATTTATTTTGTTTTATAATCCTGGAGAAGAGAAGACATCTGGAGCAAGGCAGACCTCAAAAGCCATTTTATTTAAAAAAAAAAAAAAAAAAAAAAAAAGGGCTGGTGAGATGGCTCAGCGGGTAAGAGCACCCGACTGCTCTTCCAAAGGTGATAAGTTCAAATCCCAGCAACCACATGGTGGCTCACAACCATCCTTAATGAGATCTGGCGCCCTCTTCTGGAATGCCTGAAGACAGCTACAGTGTACTTACATATAATAAATAAAATAAATCTTTAAAAAAAAAAAACTAATAACGATGACATTATAGAATACACACACAGACAAACTCACACACACATTCACACAGAAGTACACAGACACACACATATACACACAGACACACTCACACACACATTCACATATAAACACACAGACACACACTCACAAAGACAAGCACACATACACACAGACACACTCTCACACACTAATTCACAAGACACACATACAGTGACACACACACAAAGTGAAGTGTCAAAAGACGTGTTTGATACGGAAATGTTTGTAAGATAAAAATAGTAAATTTCTTAAAATAAGATTTTACAAATGGGATTTTAAAGGATGAATGACTGGGTATGGTCGGCAGAGGATGTGAATTAGCTATTCAAAGAACACCGAATCAAAAATCATCACAACACAGATAAAAATGTTCAACTTCGTAAGGAAAGGCATAAAAATGTAAAGTAGGACCCATGTTTCTCCTAGCAGATTGATGAAACTTGAAAGATCAGAAGGCTGTCAGAAAGCTGGCTCCTTCACGTTGCCTGCTTTAAATGTGCGCCTTTAAAAGGCAATGTCAGCAGGAATTACCATAGTCTTAAACACATGTATCCTTTGACCCCAAAACAGCACTGCCAGCTTGACTAGCAAATACTCTTATATGAAATATAATATGAATAAATATACACGAATGACCAATTTGTACCAAAAGAACAAAATCTAGCCAACCAATCATTCCAGTATCAGCTTAAATACTCATGGAGAATGACTGGGAATGGAAATATTCCCACAGTCACACCCTCCTATACTATATAGCCATGAAAAAGGATGTGGTACACATGCATCTATTGAGTGTAAATTACTCCAATCTACACAAGCTAGTAAAAACAGCAAATTATAAAATAATTAAGCATGATCTAATTCTATGTGTACTTTTATAAGGATGTCTGTTTGCATATGTTCTAATCACGATGAAACCTTTCAGGAAGATTCAATCATTTGTTGGCAGTAATTATCTTTCACTGTTGGGAAGAATTCAAGAGCAGAAAAGGAAAGTATTTAATTTCTGCTTTGTTTTTTGTATGGTTGTTTTTTTACTATTTTGTGCCATTTGAATTCTGCTTTTCAAAGGAAACAGCTTTGAAAAAAATTGTTCAACATCACCAGTCATTAAGAAAATGCAAATCAAGTCTAAAATAGATGTCACTTTATACCCATAAGAAAAGAACCCTCAGAAAATAAGCATTGGTGAAGGTGTGAAGAGATTCAAAGTCTTGTGCTCTGTTGAAGGACAAAACGGCACAGCTGGCATGGGGAACACCATGGGGCTGCCTCAAAAAATGTTAAGGCAATGTTGCTATATGATCCATCCATTACACTTTGGGCTATATGTCAGCAAAAATTATAGACAGAGTCTTAAAGAGATATTAATGATCGCAAACTCATCCCAGGATTATTCACAATATATGAAACACAAAACCAACCCAAATCACCTTCACTGAATGAATGAATAGATTAGCAGAATGTGGTCTGTCCATCCAATGAAATGTCACTCAGCCTTCAAAAGGAAGATCATTTGACTAATGGACCCTGGGGTAAAATGGAGGTTACAGTGAGCAGGGGAGTTAGGGAAACAAGGAATTGTTCTTTGATACATATAGGTTCAATTGTACAAAAGGAAAAGAATAACAAAGGTGGATTTTGATAGTAATGTATTTAGTACGGCTGAAATATACAGCTAAAAATGGGTAAGTTGGTAAAGTTATGTTATGTGTATTTACAACAATAAAAATGTTGGGGAAAAAATGTTCATCAACTCCATAGACAATTTTCAAATCATAGTTTTAAAAAGCCAGCCTAAGCCAGGCGTGGTGGCACACGCCTTTAATCCCAGCACTCAGGAGGCAGAGGCAGGCAGATTTCTGAGTTCGAGGCCAGCCTGGTCTACAAAGTGAGTTCCAGGACAGCCAGGGCTACACAGAGAAACCCTGTCTCGAAAAACAAACAAACAAACAAACCCATTCACTCTATAGAAGAACCCCACAAGGGATGTGTTTTTGGCTCAGCTCAGCAAATTACTCCAAACCTCCATAGTTTTAAGCCACACCTGCATAAGGCTCAGATGTTACAGGTCAGGAATTTAGGATTAGCTTGGTAAGGCAGCTCTGACTGGGTGTTGAGGTCAGAGGTGGGTTGGGTGGCAGTCACCTGGAGGTTCACCCAGGTGGGGGGCATACTCCTACAGCTAGCTGCTGCTGCTGCCTAGCAGCTGGAAGCTCATCTGCACTGAAACATCTCCCAGGGAGGATTCTGTGTCCTTCACGGTGGCTGCTTCCCTAGAGACAATGTCTGAGAACATCAAAGAGAAGCTGATACTTTTCTGGCCCAGCTTTGAAAGTCATGCAGCCAGGGTGCCACTGTTCTGCTCTGTGGTGGTGGGGGCAGTCAGAAGCCCCCACCCCACCCTGTCCTAGATTCAGGAGGAGGGATTTTGAGCTCAGTATCACCAATGCACACTGGGATGAGTGCTACAAAAATGAAAACTCTGTGGCTGAGTTTTACCATCACAGGAAGTAATTTGCCGAGCCCAATACTATGGGAGAAACCATAGGAAGGTAAGGGCCCCATACTGTCCAAGCTTACTGCCCCATATGACTTCCCTCCCTGCAATTCAGTGCAGGGACCACAGAGGGCTCCAGAGAGAGATTTTGGCCTCCTCTACTTCATGCAGATCTCTGATTGCTCTCCTGAGGTGTCCCCGGGCACACCTGGAGGAGCAGCTGGACTCTAGAGGGTCTTCTTTGGCCATCTCCTCATTAGCCCAACAGTGAAACTGGGGGGTTCCCAGGCCTTTCCCTCTCTTGGTTCCAACAACAACTTAATTTGGGAGCCAGCTCCTGCCTTCTTCTTCATTGTGCGTGCTCCCTTCCTAGCCCCTCCCCGCTTACCCCTCTTCTCCTTATTCAAGAGCGTTGGCAGAAATTGTCAGGGAGTTGATCAGATTTATTCAATTTAGACTTAACAGACCTGGGACTTCCTATTTCTCCTTCAGGTTCATAAGGTTTTTTATTCCATTTACAGGTTTATTCATTTATCAGATCTTCGTCTCAATTCACTTTAAGCACCAGGCACAGGGAGATGAATTCAGGGGAGATGCTCGGTCATTTATGGCTCTGGTTACTCAGAGAGCTGTAGCTGTCCATTCTCTGTAGGCTGTGGCACCAGGCGGGAATGGCTTTAAAGGGACAGGGCCCCAAATTTGCACATGTCCTAGGTGACTCAGGACCGTCTGAAGCTCATAGCCTTCTGGCTTCGCCCAAGCCTCACCTTCCCACACCCGTGAGTAGAGGCCCGAGTGCCCTGTCTTACATTCCTAGCACAAGCACCCCCCCTTCAGTCTCTGGGACCCACCCTTCAGCACCATAGAGTGTAGATACTGCTATAGTTTAGGATCCTTGACCTTCATGAGAAGTAGGAAGAGGCATAACAGAGGAAACCTTGGGCCCCACAGAAGACGTTACTACCCTACCGAGACATCTTTCCTGGGCCCAAAAGCCCCTACTTCCAGGAAGACCCTCACACAGTCACTTCCACTCTCCTTCAGTGGACTTTCCATCATACTTATAAGAGGTGGGGTCTTCAAGTTATTAAGAAGTTTAATGTCTGTCTTGGTCATGTTACTCTGATTAATTCTAGCACAGAGACACACCTGGTTCTCTGGTACCCTCAGACAGACAGACATTTTTGTTACTGTCCAATCTCTTCCTACAAAAAGTCAAAAACAGATCTACACACACACACACACACACACACACACACACACACACACACACTCACATACACACTGGCCCTGGCATGAGACCTAGACCCAAGCAGTTATCTGGAGCCCCTGTTCTGAGCAGGAATGCAGAATTGTCCCTGTCACCGTGTACAGTATTCTGTGCATATTGTACATAGCCAGGACTCCTCTGGGGAAAATAACTGTCCTGGCAGAGGCTGCATGTGACTGTCATGTGCAGACAGCTGCTCGGTGTTGCTGACCTTCTTTGGGAAGTAGAAGAGACAAGGACATTTTCTTTTTCTCTTTTTGTCCCTGGAGTGATGTACATGTGGGCCCAGAAAGAACCAGGTTGTGCATGTTTTTCCACTCAGACAAGAGGAAGGAAAGAGGAGGTCTGACAACAGGAATAACTTTCTAGAAAGCACCATTTTGGAAAACATAGGGAAGGCACATCTGATCAGAAGCAGGAGCTGTATTCTTATTCTGCCCCTAATGCCAGGGCAGTCAGAAGTCACTTGGCCCCTCTGGGAAACCAGTTCACTGGGTTTGATGTCTGCCCTTTATGGTGTTAGGATGGCATTTTTCTTGAAGGCTGCCCTCCTTTCTCTTTTGTAAAACCCGCCTCACTGCTCAGGGCATCCATCAGCGTGGCCTGGTCTTTGTAGACACCCACCATGAGTACAGGTATTTATCTGAATCGTGCTTTGTTCTATCAAGATCAGAAGTGTCCTGTGCGTTCAATAAACGTGTACAATGACTCAATCAATCAATAGGCTAATCGTGTAAAACTGCTTTGAAAAGAAAGAGATGAAAGACACTTTATCATCGGAATGGTGACCCAGGAAGGCTGAATGGTGCTTTTCACCCACAAAGACTCTCCTAGGAACTTTGGTCTGAGGGGGAGTCAGTTTAACCGGATACGAGGTGGTTGCCCCCATTGACCTGTAGAGGAGTCACTACTTAGCAGGATTGTCTTAAAGGGATCTCAATTTCCAGGACTTTTAAAAATTAGCCCTGAAGCTGTCTGTAATAAGTCAGGAGGCCCGGCATTCAGTCACACGCTCTAAGAGGAGCTTTGGTGTAAGTACTTTCTTACATCCTAACGTTCTATGGCATCCCTGCTCAGTACCTTCTCTCTTCACTTCCTTACACAAGGTGGGCTCAAGTCCTCCAAAATGCAAAAGGCACAACTGCAGATTCTGCTTTGAGAGGCATAAGTCTGGGCTCCGAGGACATCACTTGGAGACAGGGCAGTGAGGGAAGGTTACATTGGGAGTGTCTGTGTGGGAGATTTACAGGGAGACAGAGCCTGTGCTCTACTTACACGGGTCCCTTGGTCACTGTGACAGAGTGGGGCACTGTGAACTGCTTTATGGTTACTGTGCATCAGATTGGACACCCCTCTCTGTGCTCACACAGCACGAGATCAAGCATCCTGCAGGAGGTGGCAAGGAGATGAACCAGGGCGGGAAGCTCTGCCCCACCCTTCTTCTCTCCCCACCTCCCACCCCCATCCCCCAATGCTGCCTGTGGTCCTCCAGACATTTTTATCTGAATGGGTTATAGCATCGTCAAGATTGAAATGGACAGCACCCCCAGACCCTTGCTGCCAACACAGATGGGAGTGAACCCAGCACTCTGGGACGTTAGGAAGGGTTAATTGGGAAGGAAATGGGGGTTTTGCTGTATGGAGCTCCGTGGGAATCTTGACCTATGTGGGCACTTCTTTGCTTTTGTAAGCCAGCATTCATGCCTGTGTTTTCGTTGTGTGTGTAAACCTGAGGTACCTTCCATGTGCATGCATGTATGCATGCATGCAATTGCATAGAAGATGCAGTGGGGGCGGGGAGGGAAGGCACAGGTAAGCCTAGGCTCTGTCTCCCAGCTCTGTGCCTTCTTACTGCAGTGCAGCCAGAACCCAATCATTACCACCAGCTGGAGACATCATTTGCTGTCATTTGGCTTTGCAGAACTCCTCCCAGTCGGGAAGCCAGGAGGAGAAAGTTGTCTTGGAAAGGAACAAAAGTGAGAGAAAAATGACAATGAGAAGGTGGGGGAGTGGGGAAGAGAAACACTGACTTCTCAGAGGACCAGAGTCGGGAACTCTGTGGAGGTGATGTGAGAGAGAAACTGAGGCAGGCCTGGGAAGGTTGGTTTGGGGAAGAGGTTGACCCTTGGAGAAAGTAAGGCTTTTAATTATGGTATATATGTCAAACCAAAGGTAAAAATAACAAAGACATAAGTCATGAAGATTTTTATTGTGTTCTGAAGCATTTGGAGGACTCCCTTCCCTCTTCCCACCTTACAAACTTGTTGGAAAAGCCTTCTGGAACCTAGGAGTTTTGCTGTGGAATCTCCCTGTGTGCATGGAGCTCATAGCACCTCCTGCATTCTCCTACCTTCAGTGTCCACTGGGTCTTTGGCAGAGGCCCTGTGATTCTCACAGAATCGAGGCTGTAAATAGCACCTTTATTGCTCTGACTCTAGAAGTCTCTCATGTTTTTGTAAATTGTCAGTAGCAGAACATTCATAATTGCCTCATTAACTCAGCCTGAACACTGAGATTCCTAAATCTTAGGTAGCTAACACTGGATCTTAGAAAAGGCATTTCCTTTCCTTGACAATATCTAATATCTGTTATAAGCATGGAGATCCATGTGGTCTTTCAATATAGATCACACACATAAAGTCTTTTCTCCATCCCCTGCTCTTTTTCATTTAGGGTAACATGGGACTACTGTCCTGAATCAAGAAGAAGAAAACTCCCTGAAAATAGAACAGAACTATAAAGTGTTGTGCACATAATTGGTGCACATAAATGTTAAGGAGATGAACGAATAAATATAACATACAAGGTAGTCATTGAAACACACACACATATACATGCCTGCACATTTCTTGTATATTATATTCTGATATGGCAAGAAGTGAAGGGAACATAAAGCTTGGTATTCAAAGTTCTTAATAAATACATGAATCCGCCAACCCAAAGAATATCAGAATCTAAGTGTGTGGTGCTCGACTCATGAACTTACATTTTCTAACAAGCATCTCAGGAGATCTTGGGGGAACAGCTACATTTCGGAATCTTTGTGTTAGTATCTGAGGTGCCCTGTTAGAATGACAGAGGGATGCTTACACTTGCAAAGTCAGCTAACATCACCGATAGGACGCCAGACCAATGAAGAGTGTTGGTTTATATTCGGCAGTCCAATGTGTGTTCTTGGGCAGCAAATCACCTCTGTTTATGGCTTTCATGTGAGCTTTGGTAGAAATTGAGAGTCAAGTAAGACCTGGACAAGACCAAGTCAATCAACATTCCAGCAAGGGCTGGAGAGGGAGTCACAAGGCCTCATGTCTAGTCTAATTGAGGAATAATTGGCTGTTGGTGACTGCTAAGTAGGTTGATCTTATTCCAGTAGATTCCCCAATACCTATGCCCATACCAGTAGGCACTAATTAGACTCTGTAGGTATATATATATATATATATATATATATATATATATATATATATATATATATATATATGAATGAGAGGGGAGAACACCCAGTGATCAAAAGTTAGAAGCAGAAAATGAGAGGTAGATATGATCAAAATACATTGTATACATGTACAGAATTACAAAATTGTCAAGGAGCGTGGTGGTGCATGCCTTTAATACCAGCACTCGGGAGGCAGAGGCAGGCAGATTTCTTAGTTCGAGGCCAGCCTGGTCTACAAAGTGAGTTCCAGGACAGCCAGGGCTACACAGAGAAACCCTGTCTCAGAAAACCAAAAACCAAAACCAAACAAACAAAAAACAAAACAAAACAAAAAACCTAAATTCAGTCAAATGAGGTCTCTTGCATCATAAACCCATGTTTTTATCCTAAGATAGTAGGGACAGAAACAGTAAGTTCAAGATCACCTTGAAGATGTCCTTGAGGTGATGGAGACCTTCCTTTTACCCTGCCAACCTCACCTACCTCTGTAGAGGAGGAGAAAAGACACAACAGGTTCCTGGATGCAGGTCATCAGAGCTGCCTCA
Organism: Mus minutoides; assembly: GCA_902729485.2. NCBI lineage: Eukaryota > Metazoa > Chordata > Mammalia > Rodentia > Muridae > Mus > Mus minutoides. The sequence continues at coordinate 894,151 of LR749672.1, read as the reverse complement.
TCTACAAAACCTCCTGGAAGACTGGGAGGATCAAGACCCACCTCGGGACTCTTTGCCCCTCTCATAGTCACCCAGGTCTCCTGGAAATGGCACGAAGGGGAAGCTTTAAATCACGTGTGGATTATAGTCATTCTGTTTGCCTTTTTCCGCAGTAGATCCGATGATTTAAATTAGGTCTCGATTCTTGTTTAAATTATAGTTTACTGTTCTGCACCCCGCTCAGAAGTGAATTACCTTAAGCAGCGGTATTAATAACATGGTTATAATTAAGCCTCATTACTGCAGGCAGTTTGCTGAAACAAATTGCTTCTTCATTATTATTATAGCACCTTTGGTAAAAAGACATTTCCCCAGAATGCGACCTTGACGCTTTATATAGTAAAAGCCGAGATATGATAGAGATGTAAGGACGAATTAGCATCCTTTGCCTTCTCTATCCGGCTCATTAGAAGGAGAGGAACGCAAGTCAAATCCAAACAGCCTTGATGGCAATTTTAATCTGTACGAAATGGATAATGAATAGTTTTGAACTTTCTGCGACATTTTTGTAATGGTGTTTTATTTATATGATGCTACCACTAAAATGAGTAAATAGAAAAAAAGGGAAGAAGGAAGAAGGAAAAAGAAAAACAAGCTGAGGAACAGACACAGGAAAGCCAGGGCGGTCTCACCGACAGCCAATGGCACTGAACTTCAGCTTGTTATCATCAATGAGTTTGAGAGTTCCTGGCCCAGGGCCTGTTACTCTGAAGGGTAGAAAAGGGAACCAGCCTGTCTGTTTATTCTAATTCTTCTGCCTTCCTCTGGCCTCCAGGCCTGGGAAAGGAAGAGGCCTACAAGGAATGACCTAGAAACTTTGCAAACCAAGTTGGAAAGGCATTTGAACTTCTGAGATGCGTGGAGCCCTGGGACATTCATTTTGTGATGTCCACTGGGGGGCTCTGGAAGCTGTGGCACTGCGCCACTCCCACCCCTACCCCAACCCCCACTCATCTGTCTCAGCTCTACCATTCCCCATCTTTGCAGACTAGGAAACTTGGCTTGGTCATTTCCTGTTTTGCTTATTAATTACTCTTTCTGATGATAATTAAGACTCTGCAAACTAATTTTGTTCAGTGATTTACGCCCTTTTCGTAATTAGATGTGGTGATTACAACACAATCCTGCCATATCTATATTTTCTTAGAAAGAGGCTGGATAGAAACTTGTGCAGGCAGGTGGTTTGCACACAGGACTCTCCCCCAGGGAGAGCAGTCTTGTGCTGCCTAAACTTATGGTCTCACCTGAGTGGGCAGAGAGGGAGAGCTGGGTTGAGCCTTGCTGCCTGCCTCCAGGGAGCAATCCTAGCAGGCTCTGATCTCCTTCTCTCTCTCTCTCTCTCTCTCTCTCTCTCTCTCTCTCTCTCTCTCTCTCTCTCTCTCTCTCTCAGACTTTAGCTCCAGCTGGAGATGATGCCGTCAATCATGCCACAAAGATACTTTCTAATAGTCTTCGTGTTTCTGTCACCAGCTTGGCCACAAACCGAACATATGGCATAATCATAATCAGTAGATTAAATTATCGTCCTCCCACTGTGCTCACCCCCACCCAAACCCAGGAAAAGACCAGTCCTCACAAGCCAGTTGCCCACCCAGAGCCTAGGGACTAACTTCTGGGCTAGTATATCCTTGTCCCCCGAAACTACTTTAATGTTTCGATGTCCTACCCCATCCCAAGAACGTGAAGCCCCGTGAGTGAAGATGCCCAGGGTCAAACAGAGCTTGGGTCCACAGCCTAGTTCTGCTGGTTGCTAACTGTGTGATGTTAAGTGCCTTGGTGGCTCTGAACTGCCATTCTTACCATCGTAACCCACACCTGGTGCTGAAGGCACAAAGATTAAACATGGAGATACATCCGGAGAGCTCAGCAGAAGGCCAGGAACACTGTAAATCTCACCAAGTGGGAGCTATTATTACCCTCCCTCTTGCATGCTTTTTCTGCTTTCTCTAGAGAGGCGGCTGTTAGTCTGTTCATCAGGTGATATAACTCAGCCTTCAGGAAGCCTGAGGAAAGGTCATCAGGCCAGTTAGGGGACTCTCTTTATGACATTAAAAAAAAAAAAAAGCTCCCAAGAATAGCTGGGCCCGTTTGGAACAGGCCTCCAGGCCTAGAGCCCTACCTCCTCTGTGGCAGAGCTGCTGAGCTCAGCTAAGCAAATGAGTGATGGTAAAGAGGTCTCCACATCCTGCCTGCTTCTTTACTGCCTAGCCTTCCCTACCTTTCCCTTGTGGACCGAGCTCTGGACTTCATTACCACTTGCCTCCAGCAAGGACCTCTCCTCCTTTACTTGCTTTAAGTCTAGCTGAGAGCTGGGCATGAAGAAGACCTTTTCTCGCAATTGCATGGGTGACAGGGGTGCATTTGTATGTATGCTTGTGATCATGGAAGCAAGAGTCAAACCTCAGGTATTAGTCCTTAGGGGCCCTCTACCTTGTTTCTTTACAGCAGAGTCTCTCACTGGGACCTTGGTCTTGGTGATTAGGCTAAGCTGGATGGCCAGCGAAACCAAGGATCTCCTGTCTCATGCTACTCAGCATCAAGACTGGAAATGATGGTTCATAATGCCCAGATTTTTACATGTGTCCTGGGAATGGAACTCAGATTGTCAAGCTTATATGGCAAATACTGTACCAACTTAACCATCTTCCCATTAACCTTAAACAACTTCCAACCCACTACAGGACTACACTCATACATGGAAGACATTCTCCTACATTAGCTGTTGTGCTTTGGGATGGCCAGAATGTAATTCTCAGACTGATCAAGTCATGTGTCCAAGGTCACCAGGCAAGCTAGAATCTGAACCCAGGTCTGTATGTGCAATATGTCTCCCATGAGACTTTAAGTCGGGAAGTACAAAGATCCAGAAATGCTTGATGAGATCAGGGATGGTTCCACAGAGGCATCAGACTCACAGAAAAATTGCTAAGGGCAAAGAAGATGATCAGATGCAGAGAAGGTCACAGGAATGCGAACTGGACAAGGTCTGGCCTATTCAAGAAAAGGTAGAGTTGGTGTGATGGCAAGAGCCTGGGTCACTTGGAGTGACATCACAGAAAAGTAGACTGAGTGACAGGTAGAGGCTCCCAAAAGCCTGAAAAGCTATGGCAAAGGGTCCAGGATAATTTTGCACAGAAGGACGTTGGAGGACTGAAGAGAAGGCTAGTGGCTCCACTTACATTTGCAGAGTGACAATAGGAGTGACTGAGGGTAGAACAGGGGTGAGAAGGCCACTTTTCAAGCAAATCCAGTGGCCTCCAGGGTTCAAGGGGCCACCTTGGAGTCCCAGGTAGAGGCAAGTGCCAGTGATGGCATGTTCTCATATTCTGTCTCTGAGCCTGCTCTTGGGCCATACAGAGATCTTTCCTCTGCCTGCCCTGGTCCTTTCAGATTAGTGCCTGGCAACCAACCAGCACCTTCTTTCTTTCTTCCGACACTGCTTCCACTTACTGGGCCTGTCCCAGCTTCCCTCTGGGACCATGCCAGAGGCCTTTGGAGAATGCAGCCCAATACCTACCTCTACCTAATCACTGTTTGGGTGCTAATGTCCTCTGTGGCAGCCAGACATTGGAACCAGGTCTCCAGGCAATTCCCCCACTGTCATCTGTCCCCCCTCCTCCTTGCCACAGCTCTGACCCCCTGGCACTCTTGGCATTAGAATATTTGGATGTTGGAGTCACCACAGCATGCTCCTCTTGCAGTGGCCTGGGTGGCATTTGAGGCAAAAAACCACAAAGCTAAGGGCTGAACTTTCAAGGCCCTTCAGTCTCTTGTCATTTCCCTACTGGGCAAAGAATTGTGAGTCCAATTGAATGATGGCAAGGGTGCAATTAGATCAAAGGTCACTGCAGAGAGAGAGCTTTGCCATTGTGCAGTGGAGAGATAGACCAGGCAGGGACTTTTGGAAACTTTTCCTCTGCTGTTTAACCCTGTGGGGACCGAACTACCGAGAAACTCAGAATATGTTCCTCAGGGGTTGTGGAAAGTCTCCTGCAGGAAAAGAGCCAAGCTAACCACTCTGACACTCTATAGCTCACCAGCCACCAAAGAAAGGCACAGTCCCACCCAAAGGAGAGAGACTAAGAGAAGAACAGGAACCTGGGAGCTCAACACAATGGGTTTCATTTCTCTGGGGCTGATTCTCCAACTAGCAGGAATTCCCATTCCTTCATGTATGAGAGCAGATCCTTGTGTATGTGGTGTGGAGAAGGCAATGGAAGGGCCAGCATGAACTAAGCTGTGTAGCAGGCAGCTTTAATTTATGGTGGGGAACAAGGAGGGCTGTAGAAAATGATGGGAACTTGAAGCCAGCTTTCCAAAGATGCCCTAATTGCAGGCAGTGCTCCTATTAAATATATAATGAAACAGTATTTAATACATTTTCACTGCATTTATGTTATATAATGGATCATAGCACTTCACATGCTTTCTGTAGATTTCCATACACATTTCAACCAGCTGCAGACTGAAAATATTTGAAAAGAGACGCATCTGTATTGAACAGTGCAGACTTTTTTCCTTGCACAATTCCCTAAATAATACAGCATACAAGCTATTTACGTACTATTTAATTATATTAAACATCATAAATAATTTAGAGATCAAAGCATCCTAGAGGATGTATGTAGGTTATGTAACTACCGTATCATTTCATTAAAAGGATGGTTTGACTATAAAATGCCCTTTATAGGGTTATGTTGAATACTCAGTGCCCAGCTGGTAGCTCAAATTTTAAAGGTGATGGAATGGCTGAAAGTGAGGCCCAGTTGGAGGAAGTAGATCACAGAGGGCTGTACTTTTCCTTCTCCCCTTCCTGTTACTGCTCCATTCTACTTTCTGCCTGCTGCACCCTGCTTGCCATGATGTACTGGAAACTCTGAAACTGAGAGAGACTTAAATGTTTCCTCCGTTTGTTGTTTCTGCCGGGCATTGTGACCCAGTTAGGAGGTCTAAAACAGAGGAGTTGATCTTCCGTGGATTTGACATTTGGGAAGGGTCCTGGAATCAATCCTCTGTGGTGGTGCTTAACCTTCATGGTCAAGCTGACTGGATTGAGAGTCACCAAGGAGATGCTGAAGCAACTTCAGGAGGATTAACATAGGGGAAGAAGCCGCCTTGCATGTGATGATGACACCTTCACATGGGGTTCTACTTGGAGAAAGAAGGGGAAGGGCTAGATCTAGCTGAGCAGCTGCCTCTGTGCTTACCACTTCTCTTGCTTTCTCTCCATCACCACGTGAGCCACCCACTTTGGCCACACTGCCCTTCAGCCATAACGAACATATCTCTGATAACTCTCGCACAAAGAATCATAGATATTTTTTCTCATTTAAATGATTCTTTGGGGGTATTTTGATCATAGTAATATAAAAAAATGGAGCCATGAATTTTGAGGGTAATTATATTTGTAACTGCCTTCCTCCTGTACACTGAACTCATAAAGATCAAGAAACTATCATATTCATCTTTGATACTGTGACAGCAGTGGGCAAGATAATGCAGAGTTTCCTCCGTTGCTACTCTCGATGAGCTCACTTCGGATTTAACTAGAATTTGATCTCTTTGATGGAGACTCCCAAGGAAAATTACCCAACTCTATTCTAAGAACCTGAGGACAAGATGCTCCAGCCAATTTATCTTGGCTTCTGTTAAACTGCCTGCTTATGCAGAACCCCCATCCACCTAACTGCTTATTGTAGCTTCTGTTAAACTGCTTGCTTCTTCAAATCCCCCTATCCCCACCCCACTACTGCTGCAGAATGAGATACCAGGATGTGAGTTTTACCTTCAAAAAACCCCCAAAATCTGGGGCTACACTGAGGTCCTTGAATAACTGAGTGTAGTCCCATCAGCTAGAATAAAGACTTTCAACTGGCTGTAAACTGTGTCTGAGCGGTCATCTCTGGTTGACTCCCCATAACAATACTAATAGCTTGGTGATGATAGAGCTAGTCAGTAACTGTTCTTTGAATAAATGCTTCAGTGGAGGTGGGGGGGGGGCGACCATAGCGGCATTGTGTATACACATTTTGCACCAGATAGAAATCCTTAAATACATTTCATATCAAATTGCTGCTCTCAAGGTGAAGTCAAGAAGTTTAAGATGTTAGCACAAAACATACAGGTGTTTGGACCACTATCCATTTGGCTCTAAAGTTTATTTTTTAGTTATCTATCCAGACAGAAGCTGTAATGTATATTTTTATGGATCCATTTTCTTTCTACTTGAGTAAGAACTGTCGTTTATGAGTCATACCTCCCAAATCCCAGTTCATATTTTCTGCATGAAACTGACCCCACTCCACGATTTCAGGGAGCCTTGTGACTTAGAAGAGCCACCTCCCCAAAGCATGTCAGACCCCAGTCTAGGATTCTGTCCAGGTAGAGTCATGCAATCCAAACAGAGTCAACATTAAGAGATGGCTTTGTTGATCTGTTGTTATATCCTTTGCAATGCTTTCCTGACATGTAGGCCAAAAATCCAGGAACTCTTCCACAAACTCTGGTACCACTTTTGTAGTAAGTGCCTATCAACAAGAGGTTTTTGTAGCAGACCCAGAGGTAGGAAGACAGAAAAACTCATGTTTTCTCCCTGCAGCTTTGCAAGCATCTGGGCATTAGACTTGCTCACCCAGACACTCTGGTCACCTGAGACTGAGTGGCAGATCCCTGAGGTTCCTGCAGTCTAGATTTCATGGAAGCCACCCCCTGCCTTCCAGGGATTTGCCTTTTATGACTGTGTAAGTTTAATTCCTTGTATTGGATTAATTTTTTCCTCTATTTTCCAAAACTAGCTTCTGGTCCCCTGACCAAACACTGATTCTGTATGTGGAATACTCACCAGGACTAATAGTGTAGGTAGCACTGGAGGAGATCCACTAAAGGGGAGCTATTTACTTTTGGTCAAGGCAATGGAATCTGCTGCTGACCTGGGTAAAAACCCAACATTGCAAGCTACAGAAAAACATGAGTGAATCTAGTTGGATTTGTCAATCACTTGGCTAAAAGATCACTCCTTAGCAAGGTGCATTTACCTAACACTTTTCTAAAGAGATAGAAAGAATAATAATTCCCCTAATAATATAATATACTATTCCTTCTCAAGTCCCTGTCCTTTGCATAATGCCAAGGCTCTGTAAGTACTGCTTGTCTTTGTAAGTCCTTGCTCAGAAAGGTATAACCTCTCTCTCTCTCTCTCTCTCCCTGTCCCTCCCTCTCTCTCCCTCTCTCTCCCTCCCCTCAGAAACTTCACATGCTTTCTTTGGTGCTTTGGGCTTTCCACTCTTTCTCTGAAACTACCTTCTTTTTGCCATGCAGTCACTTGCCTAACCTTTATGCCTAACCCAAAACAAATGGCTTTCTCTTCCTCTTTTTGCATCTCCCTCTTCCAGGAAGCTGCTGAGGTTTATGGATTTCCTGTCTGCTCTTGAGTTTTCTTCTGAGTCCATTACCCTGATAGAAGACTTTAATTTTTCCCAGTGAGGGAGACTTCCCAAAATTTCCGGTAGCAGTAACTGTAAGGAGGGTCCTTTCCTGGCTCTGCTAGGTGGTATTTCGAGTAGCCTCAAGATGAAGGCTTAGGATGGTTGAGATGTAGAGGAAGTAGATCTTGGTAACACTATCTGGACTTCTAAATCTAGCTTGCCTAAAGCTGGTGTCAGCCCAGCACTTCTGGTGGGAGAGTTGATTAAGTTTTTCTTTGTAATTGAGCCCATTTCTTGCATTTGATTAGAGGTATCTGGAACAGCCTCACCCTCCGAGTGTCCTCCTCTGTTCCAGCATAGAACTGTCTTTAGAGCCTCTCCCTAGTCCTCAACATTTATCTAAGTCCTTTCCCAATTCCAAAGCCCCCCAGCGATGGTTTTTTTATCTGAAAGTCAGCAGCCTTTAAGGCTCCCACTTTCCTTGCCTTCTTTTTTCTGGATGAGATTTCTTTCTTCCAAATCAGGCTAGAAGACTTGTTGCTTGTGTAACATGATTTCAAAATCGGAACTTTTTTTTTCCCTCTCCTAGGAGAGGGGAAAACACCTCCCCCTTTCCCTACTCAATACCTGACCTTGCCCACTTAGCCCCACCCCCTAGGTGGTATTTTAAGATTCTACAATTAGATATTCATAGTTTTGAACATTAACATAGAACCTCTGGCCACCATTAAAATGCAAATCCCTTAGGAGAGGAAACACAATAAGGCTTAGCAGTCAGCACAGCTAATGGAAAGGACAGGATTGCCAGACTCAGATAATGAAAGTGAGACTCCCATCTCTGCTAGTGACCTCAAGCTAATTTCTCTTTGCCTCAGTTTCTTTGTTGTCAAGATGGGGACTATAGGTCTCTTTCTCCTCATAGAGTCTCCATGAGCCTTGTTAAAGGAACATATTTGCTCACTGTGAGGTCTACTTTATCTTCAAAAGCCATCATTATTGATTAAGGGCTTATTGGAGTTTAGATACCATTAAACTCTTTACATACCTTTCCAGCTTTCCAGATCCCTATCCAAGCTGTGCTATGGTTGTCTATGACAGGGTTCAAGCCATGCTACCCTAAGCTCTACAAAAACAAGCCAAAAGAATTTTCCTCTGACCTCCCCTTTCTCCACTGAAGAAAGGACAAAACCTAGGAAGAATTATGTGACCTTAAAGTCGATCACAAACCTTCATGTCCACCAAATATTGAAAAGGAAAAGCTTCTTTATCTGTCACGGAGGGGTGCAAGATAGGCTCTGGGCAGGGCTTGCTAAGTCTGGTACCATTAGAGCTAGGTGTCCCACCACTCAAAGGCCAGTATTCCCAAGATGAGACCTCATGGAAAGGAATCAGGCTCATTCAAGATTCGGCAATCATGAGACTATGAGAGGCTCTTCACTCATAGGTCTACACAAAGAGCTTTTGCAGCGTAGGAAAGGAGGCCCCAAAGAGTAAAGGGGGGTCCAGGCAGGGAGGCTCTATGGTGTGGGGGAGTTTTTCTTATCATAAATCTCTTTTTACTCTCCGTTGATAAGTGGCTCTGGAACATTACAATGGGCTTCTAGCTCCTGAAGGGGGTGAGTTCCTTTAGTAGTTCTTCAACTTGTAGGTGAGTTTCCCGCTCTTCTCTTCATTGTCTTCTTCATCCTCCCCTTTCCTTTTAGTTAAATTAACTAATAGTTTATTGAGCAACTTTTGCCCTAGATTTCCACAGGAAACATATATACAGCCAGATAAAAGTTAACAAGAAATAATTTTCTAGAAGAATGTGTATCGCACATGTTCCTTAGTTGCAAGTGTAAGTTGTGTACGACAGAGCTCAGACATCCATAAAGTTACATTATTAAACACACGGGGCACTTCCTCTGTCCTTTCACCTGATCTTGGGTGTCTTAGTGTTCTATTTAAAACATCATGAGCCAAAAGCAAATTGGGGAAGTAATGGTTTATTTTATTTGGCTTCTACGTCTATATCTCTGTTCATCCTTGAAAGAAGTCAGGACAAGTACTCAAACAGGGCAGGACCCTGGAGCTAGAGCTGATACCGAGGCCAACGGACGAGTGCTGCTCAACCTGCTCTTCACGGCTTGCTCAGCCTGCTTTCTTATAGCTCCCAGGACCACCAGGCCAGGGGTGGCCCCACCCACAATGGGCAGGCCCTTGGCCATTGATCACTAATTAAGAAAACGCCTGGGAAGACACTGTCTCAATTGAGGTTTCCCTTCTCTCAGATTCTACCAGCCTGAGTCAAGCTGACAGAAAACCACGCAGCACAGTGAGCGACAAACGTCAGAGCAGACAGAAAGAAGAAAGGAAGTATGAGCCCCTGCTGCTGCTGGTGCTCAGTTCCTGCCATACCCCTAAGTGGCTTTCCCAGCAATAGCAAGGCAAACCCGGAGGCTGAGGAAGGCAGCTCCATTCAGCTCCTTTCTGGACCCATAATGGTTTCCAGCCTCTTCATTTATATGCATAATTGGCAGTTCCTTAACAGCTCATTAGGAAAGTAGGGCTCTTTGTGACCAAGAAAAGGGGAACAAATCCCTGGGGGTAGGAGTGTCCTTGAGGACCTGCTTAAGAGTCTTGGAAAGACAGGACTGATTCTCAGGGACTGAGAGCTCTAAGGAGTTTAACGCTAATCAAATAGCCTTGAACCACCTTTGTAACAACACCCCGAGAGGTTAGAGCTGCATTTCTCAACCTGTGGGTAGTGACCCCTTTTATCATGCATATCAGATATTTACATTTCAATTCATAACAGTAGAAAATTACAGTTATGAAGTAACAATGAAGTAGTTTTATGGTTGGGGGTGGGGGCACCACAACATGAGAACCTGTGTTAAAGAGGCATAGCACTAGGAAGGCTGAGAACCACTGGGTTAGAACCTGCATGTCATGGATCAGGGAAACTGGGAGGAGGCCTTGGCTAGTGCAGAGCCACACAGACCTGGGCACTCAGAGATGTCATTCTGGGTCTCCGCAGCATCATAAGATGGTAGTTGAGCCTTCATAGAATATAGAGCCTCATGTCAGAGAAATGTTTATGAAAGAGGGAAACCATATGCATTCTGTAAGTACCTACTGGGCTTTGTTCATTATTCCTGTTTCATATACCAGGTTGTTCTAATACTCACAATAGAGTTCAACTACATTGATCCTCTGCACGGTTTTATTAAAAAAGCAAAACAAACAAACCAACAAACAAAACCCTTGCAGATTAAAGCACAAGAAGACAGATTTTACTAGTTCAGCAAACTCCTCTTCCACCCCTCTGCATCTACCTAATGAAAAGCCACAAGCTATATGTTAAGTGTGAAAAGATGTATGGACTTCAAATCCCACTGAAACAAAAGGGAGGTAGAGGCTGCTTCATACCACGGAAGCCAGCGTAGGCTTCCTTGAAGAAGTAGCGGGTTGAACTAGGTCTCAAAGAAGTAGTATTATTGAGAAAGACGAACCAAGGGAATGGAGACAGTCTGGGGTCTTCTGGAGAGCAGCAGTGTGTGCATAGGTGAAGGAGCCAAAGACGAGGCTAGGAAAGGACAGAGGGCCCTGGACTCGGGGAAATGGGAGCTGTCTAGTCGGGGGAGGTAGATTTGTGCTTGACACCATGGTAGCAGTATCAGGGCTAGGGCTGAGCCTGCGATTGTTTCAAGGAAGCCAGTTTATGCTCTGGGTTGGATGTCTTTTTACCATGGTAACAAACACCAGCAACAAACAAGTTATAAAGACAAAAGGTTCATTTGAGCTTCCATGAGTGGTTTGGACCCAGTGCTTTGGGCTGAGGGCCAGGAAGCACAAATACTCTTGAATACAGGATAAAGAAAAACCACTCACTTCACCACCAGGGGGGCCAAAGCCAGGGAGGGACAGGTCCCATCCTCCCCTTCAAGGGTACACTCTAAATCACCCCCAAAACACTCTCTCTAGGCCCTACCTCTTGAAGATTTTTGTCTTAAAGGAATATACAACTAATGCATAGGCCTTTAAAGAATGCTTCAGATATAAACTGTAGCATTTCCTCTTGACCCTTTGCCCTGTAGTACCTCTCCTCCTGGAGCCCTTCCTTCCTTACACAAGAGAACTGGAAGACACACAGAAAGCCCCACCCCTTCGATGGCATGCTCCTACATGGCATGTTCTCCCAGAAAGTTACTCGTAGCCACCCCTTGGTGAAGCCTGTCACTGACGTCTTGCCTTGCAGGCATGATCCTCCCCAGTGAGCCTCTCTTTAAACTATTGGCACCTCCAGCCTCAATACTGGTTCTTTCTCTACTCCCCAGGAAAAGTTCTATGTGTCTCCATTCATATTTCCTGGCAGATCTACTGACTACAGTTATTCCACTGTCTTTCATGGTTATAGTCTCTTGCCAGGTAGATCATCAACCTGGGGTATCTTTGTTTCTTCAGTATCTCTCTCCCTTGGTCTCTGTACTACTGTGTATGAATATGGGTTTCCTATCCCCTCTTTCCCTCTCTGCCTTATTGGTTCTGTGGGAGTGGTAATGGTTACAGTGGGCCTGGACCAGTATCTCGCTAAATCACCTGACAGTTCCCAAGTGCTCTTGCCTCTTTATAGGCAATTTATAGACATCAAGTAAGGTAAGTTGAATGTACCGCTACATTCCTGTGTCCCAAAGCCAGTGGCTGACTTAGTGAATTCACCCATAGCATATATAGTTCCTGTGGGCAGCAGATAGATTCACCCATTCTGTTTACCATTCAATTCTCTCCCCAAGCCACTAGGCCCTACATGTTGATGTATATAAATGCTTCTTTCATATAGGTGACATTGCATTCTCAGATATCCTCCAGGACACTGGGTCCATGTGGGCAGAAGCAAATGGCAGGGAATACATGAAGTTCTAAGACAGTACTACTGAAGTTCAATGATCTGATGTCACAGGACAAGTATTGGCTACGGGGTATCTGGAGCTGACAGGCATAGTCTTGTCTTTCCAAGGTACCATGGTATTGGTGGCCAGTCTCCCCTTCAATATCACATTGTGAAATGACGCCACTGCAGCCCCACATTCTTTATTCTGGGTTCAAAGAAGTCAGGCTGAGTTTAGATCTTCTTTCAAGGCTATAGTTACACTCAAGGATTTTTAGGACATTGACCAGATGATTGGATCCAGGATCCCAGCCAAACAATCTGAACATAACCCTGGTTAGCATGGGCAATGCTAAGCTGAGATCTCAAGCCTGAGGTATCAGCCTGGTGCTGAACAGGTAGTGACAAGTTATTCTCACACCAAGCCTCACTCTTCCCTGCAATCCATAGGGTGGTGCTGACAGTTCCCTTAGCTACCCTCCAAGTCTCAGGTCGACAGCTGCTACTGCTGCTGGGCTGACAAGGTATTTCTCACACAGCTCCCACCCAGAAAATCCTTTCCTAACTCTAACCTGCACAGATCTTCTCGGAAAGCAAGCTCCCTCTTTTTCTGTTAATCTCTGCTATCCTGCCTTTCTCATCCTACTGTTTTGGGCAAGAGTTGGCATTTGGAGTTTGCACCCAACCAAAAAGAGAATGGACCTTAATATAGCTGAATCCATTCAGCCTGCAAGATTCATACTAAACACCACCTTTCCAGGAAGAGCTTTCCTGACCATTCAGTCTAAGCCAGGCCACACACCCCATCTTAGGTATCCATAATTCTCATCACTGCATCAGGGCAGTGCTGATTATTGCATTTATAGAATAACTACTCACTGTGATTTGTTATTTGTTGATGAAGTAACATGGAATGGATTAAACAATATCCTACACTCAATAAAAAAAAAAAACTTACAATTCTGGCATTCACTAAAAAAGCACCAAACAGTCAAAGTAGAAAAATATAACCTAATGGGAGACAAAGTTAATCGATTAAAATCGATTCAGAACTGACATGATGATCAGAATCAGCACATGATATCAATCCAGTTGTTATAAGTGTGTCCTATGTATTGAAAAAGCAAATAAAGATGGAGAAAACACAAAAGGGGATAACTTGAAATTCTAGAGATGAAAACTACATTATGTAAAATGGCATATGTACACGTTAAGACTCATGGTAAATTAAACATGGTAGAAGGAAAGAGCAGTGAATCTGAATTCAGAGGAAAAAAAAAGAAAGCAAAAAGCAAAATGAACTAGAAAAGAACACATTCAAAATGAACACATATCAGTAAGGTATAGGATGCCTTCAAACACCTTCATACACAAGCAATAGAATCTATGTAGAAAATGTATTTGAGTATTGGCCAACACTTACCTATTTGATACAAATTGTAATTTGAAGCTCTGTGAACACCAAGCATAAAAGTCATGACATCAATTATAAGGCATACTAACATTAAACTATTCAAAAAGGAAACTGGAAACATACAGAGGAAAGTCTTAGTACCACCTAGGAAAGATAATGTACAAAGTAATAAAGAAAAGGATAACAGTAAGTGTCTGCTTATAATAAAGGTGTGATGGTTAGCCCTGAATGCTGCTTGATGGGATCGAGAATCATCAAGAAGACTAGCTTCTGAGGATTATCTAGATCAAGCTGTGAGGGATTATCTAGATCAGGCTGTAAGGTGGGAAGGCTCACTCTTACCATGGGCGGCACCATTCCCTAGGCCACAGTCTTTGTCTAAATAAAAACGAGGAAGTGAGCTGAGCAGCACTCTTCTTTCTGCCTCCTGATTGGAGGCAATGTGATTTGCTGATATAATGACTTTCCCATTGTGATGGACCAGATCCCTGAGCTGTGAACCAAAATTAACCATTTGTCCTTAAGTTGCTTTTATAAGGGTATTTTATTACATCAACAAGAAAGAAAAAACTAATACCCAAGACAAAGAAGATGACCACAGAGCAGTGTTATAAAGCAAAATACTGAAAGAAAAAATAGTCAAGGAGAATTTTGCACCCAGTGAAAATAAGAACAAAAGCAGTATAAAGATGGTCAGGGACTTAAAAGGCTGAAATGATTACTATTAGCATGTCCACACTCTAAAATGTACTAATTGTGGAAGGGATATCTTCTGGACATCAGAGTGAAAATGAATCTGTGCAAAGAAATGAAGAAAATATGAAAATTATAACTATATAGACACCATGTAAGTTTCTTTTCTTAATCATTTATATGTAGATGGTATTGCATACAATACCATCTTTATTATGTAGATGACTAAAGACAAATAATAAGGTAGTTCGGGATTGATAGAAGAGGTAACAGGTAAATAATAATAATAATAATAGCACCGAAAGAACAAGAAGAGGCTGGAATGAAGCTCAGCTGGTACAGTACTTGCACAAAGTTCTGGGTTCAGTCCTCAGCACCAAACAAACCCAGAGTGTGGCACTTGCCCATGCTCCCAGCACTTAGGAGGAAGAAACAGAGGATCTTGAAGCTCAAGATCATCTTCAGCAGCATAGGGAGTTCAAGGGCATGCTAGACAACCCGGGTCCCTGTCTTTTAAAATAAAACTGTGAGACAGAAATGGAAATATCCTTCTGTTAGCATCACTGATATAATGCTTCTTAAAAGTAAAGTAAGATAAGTAAAGGTGTTGAAAGGTCTTAACATGGGGGCCGCAGAGACAGCACAGTGATAAAAAGCAGTGGCTGCTCTTCCAGAGGATCAGGGTTCGATTCTCAGCACCAATTGTATAGTGGTTTACAATACTCTGTAACTCCACTTCCGGGATATATTATGCCCTCTTCTGGCCTCCGAAGATATGCAGACAAAATGCAGGAAAAAAAAAAACATGCACATAAGATAAAATAGTTATTAAAAAATCTTAACGTAATTAGTGACAAAGTTTCGGCTCATAAGATAGAACAAAATTGAATAAGAAAAATCAAGACTATAGACTATTGAGCATCGCCACAGAGACCTGTGAAATTTTAACAAAATATCTCATTTTCATATCACCAGGGTTCAAGAAATAGTGAAAGAGACCAAGAATGAACACTTCAAGAAATAATGACTGAAAACTCCCCAAATTTGTCCAGGGACATAAACCTGCACATTGGAACAGCTACAAAATCCCAAAGAACATAAATCCAATCACATCTACACCACCACATGTGGCAATTGAACTGAAGATTACAGACAGAAAAGAACAATGTCTCACTTATAATAGAGAAATAGCTCAAATTACAGTAAAACACTCAGCTGAAGCCATGGAGACGCAAAGGAAGTCACACTATTTTCCAAGTGCGGAAAGAAAAGAATCATTCAACACCAAACCTGTTGCCTGGGATTCCATACTCTGTATCTGACAAAACAGACCATGGCAGATAAGATGGAGATAAGATGTGCTCCAAATGAAAAAACGCTGCCAGATATCTAACCTAATAGAAAGGCTAAAGGAGAAAGGAGGTAAGAGAAGGAAGAAGGGTTGGAACACCAGGAAAAACACAGCAAGCAGGAAAGTGGCTTCCTTCCATTAGGTGTTTTGGGCTCTCTGTGACAGCTGAAGCAGAAATGATAACATTGTCTGCTATCTTACTAAAGACTTGTGAAAGATATTTAGGAATCATACTTTACAAAATAAGCCAAAGAGATATAGAAGGAGGTAACTTCTCTGCATTGAGGGAATTGGGAAGTTGGTGGTCTTGGAATGTGACATGCTGTATATACAAAGTACGATATGTAGAGAATATACTAGAAAAGCTAGATAAATTAATGTACTCAAAATATTAAAATATTAATATAATATGAATGTGGGTATTTAAAAAAAAACAATTGAAATTATGAAAATAAACACAGTGAAGAAGAAATGAGATCAGGGACTGGTGAGATGGCTCATGGGTAAAGACGCTTGGTGCTTGCCTTCCAAGCCTGACAACCTGAGTTCAGTCCCTGGACCCCATGTGAGAGGAGGAGAGAACAGACTCCACAAAGTTGTCTTCTAACATCTACATGTGTGTCATAGTACACACACACATACACATACCCCACTCACACACACACATCATATACACACACATCATACACACACATATCATATACATATACACATTATATACACACATATACCATACACATACATAAACATACACATCATACACACAGACTATAAACACACACCATATATACATATCATACATATATATATATATCATATACACACCTATCAAACACACACAAATCATACATACTCAAACATCATACACACACAGTATATATATACACACATATCATAAACATACATAAACACATACATCACACATACACACCATGCATACATATCTTAAACACACACATCATACACACACAAATCATATGCATACACATACATCTTATACACATGTCATCATATACCATAAACACACAGACACAATCACATATACACACAAAAACTAATATTAGATATAAATTATAAATCAAACAATAGATTAATTATTGGTATAGCAATAATCACATTAATATAAATTATATAAAAGTATATTTAAAAGAGGATTTAAACATATTATCTAATTACATGCTGTCTTTAAGCAACTCACTTTAATAATATAAAGCAGTTGAAAACAAGAAAGTGAAAATATATGTGAGCAAAATTATGCCACATATGTTATACTTCAAAACAAAAATATTACTGGAGAGAGAAAAGGGCATCATGTAGTACTACTAGGGTGAATCCACTAAGAAGACTCTTAACAATACTGAGGAATATGACCCAAATAAGTGAGCTAATGGTTATACATGTGTTGTGTGATATTTCAGATATAATATATATATATGCTATATATAGGTTCATATAGCAAATTTCAAGGTATCCAGGGTTACACAGTAAGATCTGGTCTCAAAACAGAGCAAGACAACACAACCCCAACAACATGGTCTTGTTTTATAAATTCTGATTTCCTTAAATTAGTTCCTAGCCAACCTTGGGCCTGAACTCAGTGGGACAGTCCTACGGTCCCCAGAGAAGATACCACTTCCAGGCACTCTAACATGCCCAGAATCTTAGGATTCCAGGATCCCAGGATCCCAGGAGCTTGGTCATACCAGAATCTCAGGGTCTCAGAGGAAGCTTGACTGCCAAGAACTGGGACACACTCAGAATCTCAGCATCACAGGATCCCAAAATCACAGAGAAAGTTGGATTCTGAGAAGTTCTGACTCAACTGGGATTACTGGACAACAGGCTCCAATCAGATATATCAAGGGCAAGGAGCACTTGAGATAATCAGATGGCAGGAGGCAAGCATAAGAACAGAAGCAACAGAAACCAAGGTTACTTGATATCATTAGAACCCAACTCTCCCACCATAGCAAGCCCTGGATATACCATCACATCAGAAAAAGCAAGATATGGATCAAAAGTCACTTCTCAAAAGGATGATGGAGGACTATGAGAAGGACATAAATAACTCCCTTAAAGAAATACAGGGAAAAAACATCAAACGGGTCAAAGAATTGAACAAAACCATCCAGGATCTAAAAATGGAAGTAGAAACAATAAAGAAATCACAAAGGGAGACAACACTGGAGTTAGAAAACCTAGGTAAAAAGTCAGAAGCCATAGATGCAAGCATAACAAGCAGAATACAAGAGATAGAAGAGAGAATCTTAGGTACAGAAGATACCATAGAAAACATTGACACAACAATCAAAGAAAATGTGAAATGTAGAAAGATCCTAACTCAAAACATCCAGGACACAATGAGAAGACTAAACCTAAGGATGATAGGTATAGACAAGAAGGAATATGTCCAACTTAAAGGTAAATATCTTCAACAAAATTATAGAAGAAAACTTCCCCAACTTAAAGAAAGAGATGAACATACAAGAAGCCTACAGAACTCCAAATAGTTTGGACCGGAAAAGAAATTTCTCCCATCATAATAATCAAAAAACCAAATGCACAAAACAAAGAAAGAATTTTAAAAGCAGTAAAGGGAAAGGTCAAGTAACATATAAAGGCAGACCAATCAGAATTATACCTGACTTCTCACCAGAGACTATGAAAGCCAAAAGATCCTGAGCAGATGTTATACAGACCTTAAGAGAGCACAAATGCCAGCCCAGGCTACTATACCCAGCAAAACTCTCAATTACCACAGATGGAGAAACCAGGGTATTCCATGACAAAACCAAATTTACACAATATCTTTCCACAAATCCAGCCCTTCAAAGGATAATCAAGAGAAAACACCAACACAAGGAGGGAAACTAGCCTCTAGAAAAAGCAAAAAAGTAATCTTTTAACAAACCTAAAAGAAGAGGGCCACATGAACAAAATTCCAACTCTAATAACAAAAATAACAGGAAGCAACAATGACTTTTCTTTAATATCTCTTAATATCAATGGACTCAATTCTCCAATAAAAAGACATAGACTAATTATGTAAACTAGTTACATAAATAGGACCCAACATTTTACTGCACACAAGAAACACACCTTAGTGACAAAGACAGACGGACACTACCTCAGAGTAAAAGGCTGGAAAACAATTTTCCAAGCAAATGGTCGCAAGAAACAAACTGGAGTAGCCATGCTAATATTGAATAAATTGACTTTCAACCTAAAGTTATCAAAAAAGATAAGAAGGGACACTTCATACTCATCAAAGCTAAAATTTACCAATATGAACTCTCAATTCTGAACATCTATGCTCCAAATGCAAGGGCATCCAAACTTATCAAAGAAACTTTAGTAAAGCTCAAAACATACATTGCACCACACACAATAATAGTGGGAAACTTCAACACCTCACTCTCTTCAAAGGACAGATCCTGGAAACAGAAACAAAACAGAGACACAGTGAAACTAACGGAAGTTATGAAAAAAATTGATTTAACTGATATTTACAGAACTTTTATTCTAAAACAAAAGGATATATCTTTTTCTAAGTACCTCATGGTACCTTCTCCAAAACTGACACAAAACATGCCTCAACAGATACAAAAATATTGAAATTATTCCATGCATCCTAACTACCACAGAATAAGGCTGATCTTCAATAACAACATAAATGATAGAAAGCCCACATACATGTGGAATCTGAACAACACTCTACTCATTGATAACTTGGTCAAGGAAGAAATGAAGAAAGAAATTGAAGACTTTTTAGTTTAATGAAAACGAAGCCATACTATTTCCAAACTTACGGGACACAATGAAAGCAGTCCTAAAAGGAAAACTCAAAGCTCTGAGTGCCTCCAAAAAGAATCTGGAGAGAGCATACACTACCAACTTGACAGCACAC
>LR749672.1:612362-874353 GCA_902729485.2 Mus minutoides | reverse complement strand
AAAAAAAAAAAAAAAAAAAAAAAAAAAAAAAAAAAAAAAAAAAAAAAAAAAAAAAAAACCTATACAAAGAATCAAAGAATCAACCAAACCAAGAGCTGGTTCTTTGAGAAAATCAAGAAGATAAATGAACCCTTAGCCAGACTAACTAGAGGGCACAGGGACAGTATCCTAATTAACAAAATCAGAA
Organism: Mus minutoides; assembly: GCA_902729485.2. Lineage (NCBI taxonomy): Eukaryota > Metazoa > Chordata > Mammalia > Rodentia > Muridae > Mus > Mus minutoides. Next base: position 874,166 of record LR749672.1, on the reverse strand, counting down.
ATGAAAAGGGAGACATAACAACAGAATCTGAGGAAATCCAAAAAATAATCAGCTCCTACTACAAAAGCCTATACTCAACACAACTGGAAACCTGAATGAAATGGACAATTTTCTAGACAGATAGTAGGTACCAAAGTTATATCAGGATCAGATTAGTGATCTAAACAGCTCCATATCCCCTAAAGAAATAGAAACAGTCATTAATAGTCTCCCAACCAAAAAAAGCCCATGACCTGATGGGTTTAGTGCAGAGTTCTATTAGACCTTCAAAGAGAACCTAATTCCAATACTCCTCAAACAAAATAGAAACAGAAGGTACTCTACCCAACTTATTCTATGAAGCCACAATTACTCTGATACCTAAACTACACAAAGACCCTACAAAGAAAGAGAATTTCTTTGAATCCAATTTCCCTTATGAATATGTATGCAATAATACTTAATAAAATTCTTGAAAACTGAATCTAAGAACACAACAAAATGATCATCCATCATGATCAAGTAGGCTTTATCCCAGGGATGCAGGGAAGATTCAATATACCGAAATCCATCAACGTAATCCACTATATAAACAAACTCAAAGACAAAAAGCACATGATCATTTCATTAGATGCTGATACAGCATTTGACAAAATCCAACACCCATTCATGATAAAAGTCTTGGAAAGATCAGGAATTCAAGGCTCATATCTAAACATAATAAAAGCATTATACAGCAAACCAGTAGCCAACATCAAACTAAATGGAGAGAAACTTGAAGCAATCCCACTAAAAGCAGGGACTAGACAAGGCTGCCCACTCTCTGCCTACCTATTCAATATAGTACTTCAAGTCCTAGCTGGTGCAATTAGACAACAAAAGGAGATCAAAGGAATATAAATTTGAAAGGAAGAAGTCAAAATATCACTATTTGCAGATGATATGATAGTATATATAAGTGACCTCAAAAAATCCACCAGAGAGCTCCTAAACCTGATAAACAACTTCAGTCAATTAGCTGGATACAAAATTAACTCAAATAAGTGTCCTTTCTCTACACAAAGGATAAACAGGCTGAGAAAGAAATCAGGGGAAACACCCTTCAAAATAGTCACAAATAATATAAAATACCTTGGTGTGACTCTAAAGAAGTGAAAGATCTGTATGATAAGAACTTCAAGTCTCTGAAAAAAGAAATCGAAGATCTCAGAAGATGGAAAGATCTCCCATGCTCATGAATTGGCAGGATTAATATAGTAAAAATGCCTATCTTGTCAAAAGTAATCTACAGACTCAATGCAATCTCCATCAAAATTCCAAATCAATTCTTCACAGAGTTACAAAGGGCAATTTGCAAATTCATCTGGAATAACAAAAATCCTAGGATAGCAAAAACTATTCTCAACAATAAAAGAACTTCTGGTGGAATCACCATGCCTGATCTCAAGCTGTACTACAGAGCAATTATGATAAAAAAAAAAAAAAAACTGCATGGTATTGGTACAGTGACAGACAGGTAGATAAATTGAATAGAATTGAAGACCCAGAAATGAACCCACACACCTATGGTCATTTGATCTTTGACAAAGGAGCTAAAACCATCCAGTGGAAAGAAGACAGCATTTTCAACAAATGGTGCTAGCTCAACTGGTGGTTAGCATGTAGAAGAATGAGAATTGATCCATTCTTATCTCCTTGTACAAAACTCAAGGCTAAGTGGATCAAGGAACTCCATGTAAAACCAGAGACACTGAAACTTATAGAGGAGAAAGCAGGGAAGAGCCTTGAAGATATGGGCACAGGGGGAAAATTCCTGAACGGAACAGCAATGGTTTGTGCTGTAAGACAAGAATTGACAAATGGGACCTCATAAAATTGCAAGACTTCTGTAAAGCAAAGGACACTGTCAACAAGACAAAGCAGCAACCAACAGATTGGGAAAAAAATCTTTACCAATTCTAAATCTGATAGGGGGCTAATATCCAATATATACAAATTACTCAAGAAGTTGGACTCCAGAAAACAAAATAACCCTATTAAAAATGAGGTTCAGAGCCAAACAAAGAATTCTCAACTGAGGAATACCAAATGGCTGAGAAGCACCTAAAAAAATGTTCAGCATCCTTAATCATCAGGGAAATACAAATCAAAACAACCCTGAGATTCCACCTCACACCAGTCAGAATGGTTAAGCTCAAAAACTCAGGTGACAGCAGATGCTGGCAAGGATGTGGAGAAAGAGGAACACTCCTCCATTGCTGGTGGGATTGCAAGCTGGTACAACCACTCTGGAAATCAGTTTGGTGGTTCCTCAGAAAATTGGACATAACACTACCAGAAGATCCAGCAATTCCTCTCCTGGGGATATACCCAGAAGATGCTCCAACATGTAATAAGGACACATGCTCCACTATGTTCATAGCAGCCTTATTTATAATAGCCAGAAGCTGTAAAGAACCTAGATGTCCCTCAACAGAGGAATGGATACAGAAAATGTGGTGCACAAAGGAATACTACTTGGCTATTAAAAACAATGAATTCATGAAATTCTTAGACAAATGGATGGATCTGGAGGATATCATTCTAAGTGAGGTAACCCAATCACAAAAGAACAGACATGATATGCTCTCAGTGATAAGTGAATATTAGCCCAGAAGCTCAGAATACCCAAGATACACTTTGCAAAACTCGTGAAACTCAAGAAGAAGGAAGACCAAAGTATGGATACTTTGATCCTTAATAGAAGAGGGAACAAAATACCCATGGAATGAGTTACAGAGACAAAGTTAGGAGCAGAAACTGAAGGAATGACCAACCAGAAACTGCTCCACCTTGGGATCCATCCCATAAATAACCACAAAACCAAGACACTATTGCAGACGCCAATAAGAGCTTGTTGACAGGAGCCTGATATAGCTGTCTCCTGAGAGGCTCTGCCAGTGCCTGACTAATACAGAAGTGGATGCTCACAGTCATCCATTAGATGGAGCACAGGGCCCCCAATGAAGGAGCTAGAGAAAGTACCCAAGGAGCTGAAGGGGTTTGCAGGCCCTTAGGAAGAACAACAATATGAACTAACCAGTAACCCTAGAGATCCCTGGGACTAAACCACCAATCAAAGAAAACACAGGGAGGGACTTGTGGCTCTAACTGCATACGTAGCAGAGGATGGCCTAGTTAGTCATCAATGGGAGGAGGGGACCTTGGTTCTGTGAAGGTTCTATGCCCCAGTATAGGGGAATGCCTGGGCTAGGAAGCAGGAGTGGGTGGGTTGGGGAGCAGGGGGAGGGGGGAGAGGATTGGGGATTTTTGGAGGGGAAACTAGGAAAGGGGATAACATTTGAAATGTAAATTTAAAAAAATATCTAATTAAAATAAAGAAAAGAAGAAAAATAAATTAGTTCCTAGCCTATGCAAATATCATTGACTTGTGTGTGTTCATCATGTGATCTATAATTTTACTAACTGGACTTATTAGTTACAAACAACTCTGGTAAGGCCTTGGGATTTCTACATAGACAGCCACTTGGCCTACAAACAGGGACAGCTTTATTTTTGCTTTCCAAGCTACACATGTTTTAAATACTTTTCTTGTCTTATTACACAGGCTAGAACTTCAGCACTGTTTTTAGTGAGCACATTGAGCAAACAGCTACTATCACTCTAACCTGATGCTATAGCTATAGCTATATGCTACAGCTGGAGATTATAACTCCTTCAATTTTTTTGTAGTTTCCGCTATGAGCTGGTATTGAGCTTTGTATGCCTCGATTAATATGGTTGTATAAGATTTTTGTCCTGGGATTGTTAATATAGATTGATTACTTATTAAATTTTGAACAAATTTAAGATCCTTGGGACAAATATCCCTTAGTCAGAGCATCATAGTAAGTTTCATATATTCCAAAATTTACTTGATAATGTGTATTTTTTAATTTTGTATCTATACTCTTGTTTGTTTGTTTGTTTGTTTGTTTGGTTGGTTGGTTGGCTGGCTGGCTGGCTGGCTGGCTGGCTGGTTGCTTGGTTGGTTGGTTGGTTGGTTGCTTGGTTGGTTTTTCAAGACAGGGTTTCTCTGTGTAGTCCTGGCTGTCCTGGAACTCACTCTGTAGACCAGGCTAGCCTTGAACTCAGAAATCTGCCTGCCTCTGCCTCCCGAGTGCTGGGATTAAAGGCATGTGCCACCATACCCGGCTTGTATCTATACTCTTAAGCAATATCAGTGTGTAACTTTGTTTTGCTCTGTCTTCTCTAGTGCAGTATCAGAGCCATTTCATAAAATATGTAAAGGATTTCCTCCTCTTCTGGTTTTCTAGACAAGGGTACATAGAATTGGCACAAATTTTTCATGTATTTGTTAAATTTCTTTAATTTTTGAAAGATTTTATTGCAAATTTTATTTTCTTAAAGGATGGCTGCTTAAGAGGTCTCTTTTTACTGGGTGTTCTGTGGTGTCTGTTTCCTTGGGAATTTACTAAATCAAAGTTGTGAATTGATGGCTGTAGAATTGTTACATCGCCTCATACTTTTAAAGAATACAGGACCTACAGTAATCTCTGTTATTTTGATCTATCATTTGCAATGCATCGCATCACTTTTTGCGAGTGGGATGTTGAAACCCTCGGCTATTAGTGTACTGTCTGCAGTTCTCCTCTCAGCAGCAGTACCAGTTTGAGTGCATATGTGTGTGTTGATAAGGTAAGAAAATGAATTTAAACACGTGGGAACCAGAAAGCAAGAAATAAAGCCATTCCTATTTATACATGATATGACTGTCTATGCAGGAATCCCAGCCCCTACCAGAGACTTCTAGAACTAGTAAGTACAGTTAGCAAGATTGTCGAGTACATGATAAATATACACAAATCAACAATATTTGCCTATGCTTGCAACGAAATCAAAATTTGTAATACAATACCACGTTGTTGGGTTATGTTATTTTGTTTCAAACTCTTTTGAATGAGGATCTTGTTATGAAACTCTGGCTGGCTTGGAATTTGCTACTTAACTCTGGCTGTCCTCAAATGTGCCTCATGACTCTTGCCTCTGCCCGCTGAGCGCTGAGTGCTGAGGCTTCTACATATGCACGGTCCTACTAAAAATACAACACTAATCAAACGCAGTGTTCTAAAAGAAATACTTGAGGGTTCAATATGAATGACAACATGCATGATAATTACATGCTAAGAGATACTTAATATTAAAACTGGTAAGAGGAAAATAACTATATGCCAGTGTTCGTGGGTTAGAAAATTCAGCAGACTTGAGCAAATGACATTATCACGCAAAATTAACTGAGAATTTTAGCAGCAGAACTATCAAACATCCAACCATATGTTTTATAGATATAGAAGTTCTAAACTTCATATGAAAAGATACAGGAATGGAAATAGCTAAAAGGATTTTGAAAAAGAACAGAGTGGAAGGAACTGCCTGCTTGATTCCTGGACTAATATGGTTGCAGTAATTGAGACAGTGCAGTATTGGCAGATAGATAGATAAATGGGATAGAAGAGAGCCACACAAATGTGCTGAATTGACTTATGACAAAGGTGCAAAAGCAATTCAATGGAGGAAAAAAATCGCCTCTTCAACAAATGGTGTTGAAGTGATTGGACATCTATAGGCAGACAAAAAGAACCCAGCCCAAATCTCATGCTTTGAACAGAAAATGACTGAAATGGATTACAGCCTTAAATGTCAAATTTAAAATTGTATCTCTATTAAAAAAACATTCTAAGTAATTTGTGGTAGTTCATAACTGCAATCCCAAAACTTGGTAGATTGAGGAAGGATTGGTGCAAGGCAGAGGCCAACCTGGGCTATAGAAGGAGTCCCAGGTTAGCCATAATGTGAAAGCCTGTCTCAAACAAAACAAATTAACAAAAGGAGAAAAACTGGAATTAGCTGCGGAGTTCTTAGACTTGAAATCAAAGCCACATTGGAAGGGGAGAATGATAAATTATATTTTATTAAAATGAAGGTTTCTGCTTCTGTAAAAGACCTTGTGCCTTGTGAGAATGTTGAGAAGACAAGCTGCTAGGGAGAGGCCATGTTTTCAAACTGTGTGTGCAGCAAAGGTCTCCATCTAGAGTATGGGGGGGGGGGGAGCCTCAAATCTTAAAACCAATTAGAAAATGGACAAACATGAAGAGGCATTTCACCAACAAGGATAGACAGATGGCTAAAGTAGGCACACGAGAAAACGTCCATCATCATTACCCTTTAGGGAAATGCAAATTAAATCGCAGTGAAATATCATGGCACGCCCATCAGAAAAGCTAAAATTAAAAGAGCAGAGGCAATGTAAACACTGCTGAAGGCTTAGATGGACTGGACCACGTATACATTACAGCTACAGGTGTCACACAATGCAGACACTCTGGAAACCCTCCAATGGTTTTGTGGGAAACTAGCCTGTCATTACTATATGACTAAACTGTTGCTTTATTAAGGATGTATCCAACAGAAATGAAAACTTATGCTCACACAAAGGCTGGCTCGTGACTGTCTATAGCAACTATACTCATAATAGCTGAAAGGAATAACTGACCAAGATGTGCTCAGTGTGTGAATGTTCAACCTACCATGATACGTCCATACTGTGGAATACTACTCAGTAATGAACAGGTACAAAACTATTCTCACATGCAACAACCACATTTATTTCCAGACACTTGTGTTAGGTCAAAAAGAAACAAACAAACAAGCAAGCAAACAAACAAACAAACAAAGCCAACCCTATTCATTTGTTCATTTTCAGAAGAATAAGATTTTAGAAAAGCAGGGAAGATTTTTGGTTGCCAAATGTTAAGAAGGAGATAGAAGAAAAATATAAAAATATGTCGTGAGGTGTCCTAATGGTGATGAAAATGACCTGTGGTTTTAGTGTGACTGTCTGAGTCTCTTTGTCGTGATAGCATACTCAAATTTTGCAAGACAGGGGAAGCTAGTTAAAGGAGATATGGGATTCCTGTATACTTCTTGTTAAAATATCTATGAATCTGCAGATAATTGTAGTTACACGTGAATAGAATGTGTAACTGAAAATAGTTTTAAGGCTCCCAAATACAAACAGCACATAAAATATGATTCTGCTTATAAGGAATTTCTAGAATAGATACAACTATAAAATCAGTAAAAGGTGAAGATGGCAGTTTATAAATGGAGGTGGGGAGATGGGGTGAGAGTGGCTGCTGATAAGCAGGGACTTCCTTCAGGGATGATAAAAAATGACCTAGGATTAAATAACAGCAATAGCTCTTCAACTCTCACACTATAACCCATTGAATTCCACATGTGAAGTGGAATTTATTCAGTGTAATCTTCTCCAAGATGCTATGAAAAGGGAAGAGAGGAAGTGGTTATTATATCAGACAAAGTAATTTCCACCACAAAAATATCATGAATTTTCTTTAAAAACAAACAAACAACAACAACAACCACAAAACTTGTTAAAAGTTGGTTTTGCTAAAAGAGCTTATAAGCCTAAGCTTTTATATAGCTAATAACAAAGTTTTACATAACTTAAAGCAAAAACAGAACTATCAGGAGTGAAGGAAAAATCAAGATTAAGATACACTCATGAGATGCTTTCTGATTTGTAGACATTAGAAAGATAATAGACAATTCTGTCATTGTGCAAATATGGAATCTGCTCACGAAACATAGTTGTAGGTGCCAATTACTCCGTGTGGTTACTTGGTACCATCAAGAGATGCTAGGAAGATGAGCTCATGAGACCCATGTGGCAAGTTGCTATTTGCAGCAAGAATTTCTATAAATGGGATGTATACACTATAAAATAATGATAAAAGGTATAATACAGCAAACACACAGGCTAGCAACATATCATTTATTCTCATTACTAGAATATACTATAAAGAACTGTGTTTGCTGGAATTGTATGTGCTTGTCAGCACAGTAGGGTTGCTGTTACCAGTTTGTGAATAACAAGTTACACTTTGATGGCTACATCACCACGTATTTCTCAACTCCATTAGGTTTTTATGGGACACAGGTCACATGCATGATTCATTTCTGGCTGAAATAATGCTATCCAGTGGCTGGCTATACTCCTTTATCAGTAGTCAGGAAATATAAAGAATATCTGAATCGTGCTATCAAACAAATTGACCCAATGAACACTACTGATCACACTACTCAGCAATATTTGACATATCGTAGAGAAACTTGTTTCAAAGGCACAAAGACTATTTCATATGAAAGGACAAACACTGTGTCATGAACAAGTCAGTTCATATAAAATAGTCCAAGTCATCCAAATACTCATTAAGTTAAATAAAAAAATTAATAGAGATAACTCTAAAAATTGCCCAAACACTCAGTAAACGAATAACCTACGAATTGTGGAGAATTCCAAATAGAAACTATAAAGTTCTCTTGGATAGAGTAAAAAAGAACATGATATAACTTCATTAAAATTGTAGGAAGCCACAAACGTAGCACTTGGTAGAGAATTATTAAATCAAAGAACTCAACTTCCACCTTAAGAAAGTTAAAACAAAATGAAACACAGCAAATCAGAAGAAGAAAAGTCACTCATAAATATCATAACAGAAATCAATACCAGAAAAACAATAAAGAAAATCAATAAAACCTAAATGTGATTCTTTGAGATTATCAATAAAATTGATAAATTAAATCTTTAACCAGGCATATCAGAAATAAAAAGAAGATATAAACTACAAATAAAAACGATGAGAGACATCACAACTCTATGGATTTGGCATTAAAAAGTAAAAGCCTGTCATCAATAACTATGCCAATGAATACACCAACTTAGAAAAAATAAATAAACTGGAAGATTAAAATAACCAGTTCTCAATTTAAAAAAGAATCTAGACATCCATCTCTTATAAAAACTGCAATTAAACTGAAAAGTGAAACCCTTCAACCTTGGTACTGTGTCATAGGCCCATAACCCAAGACTTAGGAGGTTAGGGCAGGAGGACCATGATCTCAAGGCCAGCCAGGTCTACATAGGAACTTCAAGATAAACCTAAACTACCTTGTTATAATAAGAAACAAAAAACCAAAGCCTTCAAAATTAGAAGGGGTCATTCAAAATTTCTACTGAATAGCTTTACAAAACATCATTAGCATTTACATTCTTTTCTGGAAAATTGAAGACAAGAAAATATCATAATTCATTCTATGGGACCATTGTCATCCACATTTAAAAACCAGATATATTATCAGAAAGTTACAGACCAATATCATTGCTGAAAGTATCTATGGAAAACTAGCACAAGTTGAACAAATCTATGAAAACAGGTAATTACGGTAAGAAGAGATTTACTAGTTCAGGAATGCAAGGTTGGTTTAATATTCAAATTTTATCAGTGTAATTTAATGTATGAATACATTTTAAAAAGAAAACCCACATGTTCTCAGTAGATGCCGATAAAGTATTTGGCAAAATCCAACATCCATTTGAAACACAAATTCACACTAAAGTCTGGTTAGAAGAGAATTTTCCTTGACCTAAAAAGGCTATTTGCATATTTTTAAAATATCATGCTTTGCTACATGTACCACAATACAACATAGGGGACACTTTCTATTAAGACACTGTGCTGTGAGTTCTAGCAGTAAGAAAAATTGAAAAGGAATTGGGAATGGAAAGCAGCAAAAAGCATTTGTCTTTACTCAAAAACAGCATGGTTATTCATGGACTAAAAGTTCAATAGAATATCTAAAAAAAAAAAACTGTCAGAGCTAACAAATACATTCCATATATATCTGAAAGTTCTAAAGATTTTAAATACAAAAATATGCAATTAAAATAGAAATTATGAAAGCTAACATGTATGATATCAACAGTGTGAGATATTTGAAAGATACATAGAGCAAAGAGCCTGACATCTTGTTGGGACTAAGATTCAAACAACCTAATAAATAGTAACAGATACTTTGTCATGACTTGGAAGACTTTGTGTTGTAAGAATGTCAATTTTTAGATTCCGCATAGTAGGAATGGACATTCCAGATGCAGGGTTTTGACCCTGTAACCCAACTGCCTTCACATTTGCATTCACCCTTTCCTCGGCTCATAGTTTTAGGATTAGAGCATGCAGCACCAGACAAGGCTGGACCGTGCTTCTTAATAGAAATTGATTTTTTAAATTTGGTGAAAATACAAACAAATGAACAAACTCTGAAGCAGAAAACAGAACTTTGGAGAGGGCAAAGCTAGAGGCTAACACCACCTTCACTTTGTCCTAAAGGTACAGTGATGAAAAGCTGAGATCTGGTTATAAATGCCGAATAAATGGATCGACAGGACTGAGGTCTGGTTATAAATGCCGAATAAATGGATCGACAAGACAGAATCCTCAAACAGGGCCACTCAGGAGAGAGTGGTCAATCTTTTCAAGCCAGCGTCTCACAACTGGATGGTCATGTGCAACAGGATAAATTGTAAGTGATTCTCTGCATCATATTTTTTAAAAATTAAAGAGCACACAAAATTCTGTTGGTCAGAATTTTTGTCTCTGTGGCAAATATCTGACAGAAATGGAATAAAGGAGAAGATATTTATCCTGGCTCCTTATTTCAGAAGTATCAGTCCTTCACTGTGGGAAGGCACACTGAGGTAGGGCTGCTCACCTCATGCTCATGGTGGCCAGGAGGCGGAGACAGGGAGACGGGCAACAGGAAGGGATATGGAACAAGGTATATATCCTTCACAGGCTACCGTAGTGACCTACAGGCCTTTCCTCCTGATGCACCATAAGTCCCCAATGGTGTCTCAAATTATGAACTCATCAATGGATTATCCCTGGATGAAGGTAAAGCTTTTATGATCCAATAACTTCTGCAAAGTCCTACCTTGTACCAAGGGATAAGCCTTTAAACACGAGCCGTTTGTGGAAGCACTGTATATACAGACCACAACAACACTTATCGGGAAAATTTAAAACTTCTAGAAGTTATCCTGTAAAGCTTCTACAAAGAAAGAGTTCTGTGAAAGTTACATTATATCAGTGAAAGTATACTTCAGCGTGCACGTGTGCACACGTTCTCTCTCTCTCTCTCTGTCTCTCTCTCTCTCTCTCTCTCTCACACACACACACACACACACACAAATATATTATCAGGAATAGTTTTTAATGTTGTTACATAGTTAAAAGAGGAATTGATTCAGTAAGCTACAGTCCCAAGTATCTATGCATCTGGTAGCCAGGAAGTGGCAGAAATACAGAGTAGTGGACAAATCCACAATCACAGCCAAGGCTTAAGCTCTGAAAAAAATATCCCCATTAATTTTTGTTGTGTGAACATCATAGAGCATGCTACACAAACTTTGATAGGATGGAGTAATCATTCCATGTGGCCAACTGACATTGGAGTTGTGATATGACCCTTATGGCAAAGGAAAATATTTCTTACAATGGCATTAAAGAACACATTGCTAAATTGGATTTCACCAACACTTAAAATGTATACTTTTCAAAGACAGTTAAGAGAATGAAAGGATAAGCCATAGGACAAGAAAATATTATCTTTATTATTATTATTATTTATCTTTGTACAGGTATATAACCTGTGTATATGCATGTGTGTGTGAATTCAAGTGTGTGTATACTATACCCATAAGTATAAGTCAGAGCACAGGCTTGGGAATCAGTCCTTGTCTTCTACTTTGTTTGAGACAGGGTCTTGCCAGCTCCCCTCCTATTTCCCCCGCTTTGCATGCCAGGTTAGCTGGCCTGTGATCTTGCAGAAATTCCTCTGGCTGCAACTTCTATCTCTCTGTAGGAGTGCAGGAATTATAGCCATGTGTGCTACTACATCCAGATTTATGTGGATTCTGAGGGTTCAAACTCTGGTTCTCACACTTGGATGGCAAACATTTATACACTCAGTCATCTCCCCAGTTCAAAACATTCCTAAACTACATTTCAATTTCATGAAAGATTTATATCTGTAATATGCAAATACCACTCAAAACAATAATAAGAACACAAACAATTTAATTTTAAATTGAGTTTTTAAAAAATCTGACTTTACCATAGAAGGTACATCACACAGAAAAGAAGCGTATGACAGATATTCAACATCACTATTCATTAGGGAAATGCAAATGAATACTACCAGGCATACTGGTGTGCGTCTCTTGGAATGGCAAAAGTTAAGCAGCCTGAACATACCAAGTGCTGCCAAGACTGTGAATCAATTGGAATCTTCATACACTGCTGGGTAATGTAAAATGGTATGACTAATTTAGAAGGCAATATGGCATCTTTTCAAAAAGTTAAACAACTACCTAGAACGTGATCCAACCATTCCCCTCTTAGGAGGGTACACAGGAAGAGGGAGAGAATACAGCCAGGTCTAGGCTTTCACCTAAATAAATTCTCTTAGCAACATGGAATTAAATAGAAAAAAAAAAAAAACAACCTGGAAATATCACATGTGTCCATCAACTGGTGAATGGATAAACAAACCATGGCATATTCATGTAACAAAATACCATCAAATGAGAAGGAGTGAACTATCGATACATACTACGACACAGATGGAGCTCAAAATAATTATGCTGAGTGAAAGAAGACAAGCAAACAGAGTGCATACTGGATGCTTCCATTTATATAATTGTAGGAAATGCAAATGAGCCTGTAGTGACAGAAAGCAGATCTGGTTGCCTAGGGACTGGGGGGCGGGGAGCAGGAGCCAAGGATTTCACAGGGGGTGGGCACAAAGAAACTTTGGGGGATGATGGATATGCTCATTATCTTGAACACACATATGTCAAAACTCATCATATGATACACTTTAAATATGTTCAGTTTATTGTATGTCGATTAAGTTTTAATGAGGTGAAAGGTAAAGGCATTTGTGGAGAGGCACAGGAGCAGTAATGGAGATAATTGTTTCATCTCTTTCCTTTTCCTGATACTAATTTTCCAATCAAGGCTGGTGCGTGAGGGAAAAGACAGGGGTAGGGGCAGGGAGGAGATTGGCTCATACGGTTATCGAAGCTGAGAGGTTCTAAGATGCCATGGTTTGAATAGGAGATGCTCCCAGAAAAAGAGTCGGGATTGGTTCCAGTTGGTAGATCCAGTCATTGAGAGGTTCTTGTATTAAGGGGGTGGAGGAGCAGTGTGACCTAATCTGTGGATTTTTCCCTTGATGCACTCAGAATGTGACAGCACTGGGCAGTGATGGAAACTTCCAGGCCTAGGTAGAGCAAGAAGATCCCTGAGGACATATCTTTGGGTGCTATATCTTGTCCCAGGTACCTGTATTAACACTTTTCTCATGGCTGTCAGAAAATACGTTGGAAAAGCAACTGAAGGAAGGATGTGTTGATTTTGGTTCACAGTTTGACTGCAACATCCATCATGGCAGGGAGGTTACAGCATGAGTGTGAGACCGCTGGTCACTTCGCCTCTGCAGTCAGGAATTAGGGAGAGATGAACATTGGTGCTGAGTTTGCATCCTTTTTATTCAATCTGGGATCCCTTCCCAGGGAATAGCATCACCTACACTTAAGAGCTATCCCACCCCCCAGTTAACCTAATCTGGAAACTCCCTAAGAGGCATTCCTAGAGACTTACATCTTAGATGATTCCACCATGTGCTATCAAGCTGGCAATCAATATGAAACATCACAACCTCTTTCTGTCGCTCTCCAATGAGGTGAATGGCTCACAAGTCCTTAATTTAGCGAGGTGAAGAAACAGAAAATCAATGGTGTAAGTTCCGGTCTGAGGGTAGACGGTTCATGCCTAACTCAAGATGGTCAAGCATTTGCTCTTCCTCATCAGATCTCTTGGTTGGATAGTGCATGACTCATTAGGGAGAGTAGTCTTTACTGCATACTAAATCAAATGCTAACCTCAACCTGAGACAGGACACACCAAAATGTCTGCACAAATATTGGTACCTCATAGCCCATTCATGTTGACATATAAACTTAATCATCACGCTAATGAGGGAACTCTTCAAATTCAAGGGCAGAGTTAAGAGGACATGACAAGAGTGATATAGCACCATGGGATTAGTGACAGCTGAAACTGGGAGGCAGTAGTGACCAGAACCTGGACTCAGGGTCTGTACCACAAGAGAATCTGGAATATGGCCTTTTAGAGAGGGAGGCAGCCCACTCACATCCCAGAAATGAGGGGGCAGAAGAAATGTATGCCTTAAAATCTTTGCCTTTCCAGGCTTTCATGAGCCTTCACTTCAGTCAAGCCAGAAGGGAAAAGGTCTACTCCTGGGTATCTTATCCTTTTAATGTAGTCTATTGTGGTGTCGGTCTTCCATGTCCTCCAAACACCATGTGTTGAAGGCTTCGTCTCCAGCTATTGCTACTGTTGAGGGTTTCTGAGACTTTGAAGAGCTAGAAGAAAGTCAAGTCACTGGAAGCCTGCCCTTGAGAGGGATATGAGAACCTGCCCTATTCCCCTGTCTTGGTTTTCTTGCTGCCGTGAGCTGAAGTCATCCCTCCACTACAGTCTTTTGCTTCTATCACGAACTGTGCTTCCACAAGCCCAGAGTAACTAGATCAAGTGACCCTGGGCTGAAAAACCACAAACCCAAATAAACTTTTCATCCTTTAAGATGATTTTTTTTCTCAGTACATTGTCACAGGGATTAAGAGCTGAGTAAGACCCAGCCTGAAAAGGCCAGCTTCCTGGAATCCAAAGAATCATGACTAGCAACTCTGGAGTGCCCCGACGGAAAACATAAAGCACATCCCATTGTAGGTGAGGACACTAGATATCCGTGGCTAATTTGGGATAGAACAATTAGAGCAGAGCCAGAAGCAAACATCTGTCTAACACTGAGTCCCCAGTTCTCTCCAAACTCCTTATGGGCAGTTCTGTTCTTCCCTTCTCTGGGATGGACTGAGAACATCTTTGGGTCAAGGACCTTTGAACCAAAGGACAACTTCTGAGATTTTTATCTGTATCTCTGCTCAAGATGACGTTTCATTGTCCTGACACCCTGTCTCCTCTCACTAGCTGTTCTGGTCACTGTTCCCTTCTCAGTCCCATGAGCCTAAGGGATGGAGAGAGGCAACAGCTCTTGACTGTCGCCAATCTCACAGTGTTGTATCATCCTTGTCATGTCCCCTTAGTGAGTGTGGTGGTTAATTTTATGTACCAACTTCACTGGACCATGAGGTATCCCAACATTTGTTGAGAACTTGTGCTGTGCCCAGTCCCTGGATGAAGTTAGCACGCTGTCCATCCAGCTCCTCAAGGGCATCAATGCTCTTCCTGACCCCAAGCTTTGTACACTGACTTTCACTGCCCAGAACACACTTCCTATCTCCTTCCAATGATGTCACTCCTAATCCTGCTGGAGAATGCTTGCTATTTAAACAACTCCCATTATTCTCCTGTTCCCTGTCATCTTCCCCTCACAGACCTTATAGAGTATATGGCTATATACATAGAAGTGTTACCTTTTGCTTTAAGACCTGCACCTCCTAGTTTTTAAGTTCAATTAGGGCAGGAACTGAGTCTGTTTTATTTGCCAAAGTCAAGCCAAATGATTTATAAGGTATCCTATATATAATAGGTGATCAATAGAGATTTGTTTAATGAATGAAGCAACTGGCTCTGTAACAATGGTTGAGAGACATAAGGAGGAAGGAAGAGAGAAAAAAAGAGACATGGAGAGACATAGAGAAGCAGACAGAAGGAGAACTGCATACAGGTAGGAAGGAAGAAGAGGGGGAGAGAAAGAGAGATATGAAACCTGCCATTAAACAAATTCCCAAACTGAACTTTCTTTGCAAAGAACCCATTACTGTCTAGTAAATACTAAGGATCATCTTTCTAAGAGAGATTAGGGAGAGCCTCTGACTTAGTGGTTGATCTGTGGAGTACTTCTGTCCATTAGCAAGCCTTTGGGTATTTAGAAATTAAGCATTCTTATTGCCCTAAATCCTTTGAAATAATGTCAGGCCCCTCAAAGGGAAAAAGGGTTGTAAAGTCATCAATGACTTATCCCTCAATATAGATGTCTTATTGGGTGCTACGGTCACTATTATTGTTGAAATGAGGAACAGTCGTTCCTCCCAGCCTCCTATGCTTAAACACATCGTCCCCAGCAGGTGGAGCTGTTTTCTGAAGTTTTGGAACTTTTTAAACTGGATCTCTGCAGCCAGATGGAGGGTTATAAGAGCCAAGCTTATAGGTCATAACCTGGCTCCAGTGGAGCCCTCTACTTACTGATTAACAACCAAGACCTGAGCAAGCCAGACAACCCATTCCCCTGTCACAGGCAGAAGCCACCATCACTAATGTGACCAGCATGTTTCCCCTGCTATCAACTGAATTTAAATACATTCTTCTCCCTCTAAGTTTTGATGTGCAGATTCTTTGTCCCAGAAATGAGAAAAGTAAACTAAAAGACAATAATTTTTATGGATGGTATGAAAGAAAGGAGGGCAAGGAAGGGTCACGCACGGTGAAGGAAGGGTCTAGAGAGGAGGCTAAGGCCCATGCACTGGAGTTGTCCCTGGCAGAGCTGTGCCTTTTTGTAGAGCATAAACCACAAAGTAGGCATATGTCCAGTGCTTTGGTGAAGTTCCTCCTAACCATCTCAAGCGAAGAACACTCTTCCTTCTTAGGCAAGAGGCCCTAAAGGATTGACTTGCCCATGACAGTATTCAAGCAATGGGCCTGAGATTTAGACCTTCATCATTGCAGCTTCAAAATGCAACGTTTTCTCCTCTAATTGACAAGTTCTTCCCTAAATTGTGGATTAATCTATGGAGGAAGTTGTACATTTGATCCTCCTTGTGGTAGGAAGGCAGGATGGCTAGAAATGTCCATGAAAAGCAATGAAAACCTGAATCAGAGAATTCAGCATTGTTACACAAGAACAGTAACAAAAATCATAAGGGAAGTGATGGGAATCACAGGAGAGCCAGTGCTTCTTCGATCTCCTAGAGCTAGGACCGCATGAAACATAGTACACAAGTGCCCAAATGGATCTCTCCCATCAACCCCAGCTCAGTGCCTTTATAGTATTCTCATTTTACATGGAAGAATCCTGAGAGTGGTTATAAACTTTTCCAATGACACAACCAGTCAGGAGCTCTAATCCCTAGGGTCTGCTCTGTGCCACCCATAGAGTCCAAGCCTGAGCCCTCATTTATCCTAGGCTGTTCTGATTATGGTGAGACAGCAGTCAGTCCAGTCCCTCCCCAAACAGCTGCCCACCCCCTGGGGCGCACCTTGGCTCCACCTGCTCTTCCCTGTGCCACCCCACAGCCATGTGGGCAAACACCCTGCCTTTCCCCAGGCAGGGGAATGCCCAATTTGCATAACTTAATTAAATTCTGCATTCTCTTTTTCAGAGGAGCAGGCCTATGAAGGATGCTGAGTGCGTGGTCTTAAGGCAAATCAACGTGCATGATGAAAGAGCCTATTTCGGTTAAGCAAATTATGAAGAGGCGGGCAATGTCCTCACTCTAATAATTTCCCGTGAATTATTTATATGGAAACTGCAATTACATCGGGCAAAACAGTGTTGTGTGCATAAAGCTCACTTAATTACCCAACCACCTGTTGGGACACAGGGTCCTCCATGAGCCCATTTCTTTCCCCAACAGGTCCTTCCTTCCTTTGAAAGAACACTGTCATGAGCAGGTAGGTCTGGGAGAAAACTGTGGACTCAAAGACATGAGGCACACTCTCTTCTCTCAGAACCCCATCTGCCTCTCTCTAGTCCAGCCTGATCCTACCTTGCTCTTCTCCAGGAACTGAGCAGTCCTGGCCCATCAGAGCCTCTACATCATGTCTTTCTTTCACACACACACACACACACACACACACACACACACACACACACACACAAAGACGAAAGGCAAGGAATAAGAAAGGCAGCAGGAAGGAAGGAAAGAAGGAAGAAAGGGACAAAGGGAGGAAGGAAGGAAGGAAGGAAGGAAGGAAGGAAGGAAGGAAGGAAGGAAGGAAGGAAGGAAGGAAGGAGCCCCACGTTCTTCTCACAAACCCTTTAACCAAAGCAAAGGAGACCCCTTTCATCAGCACCCCGGTTGTTTAACTGAAAATGAGAGTTGCCATGGCAACCATCCTGTCACATAGTATTTCTTGCCACTTGCCAGTAGGAGAGGCGTTGATGTGTAGAAGAGAGCCTTGCTTGGGTGGGGAAGGTCAGTAAGGGGAGAGCCTTGTTTGTGATCTGTTTGCTGAAACACAAGGTCACAGGGGCTGCCCCTAACCTGAGATATCTCAGTCCCTCACTCCTGTCTCCCAGATCGTGAGGCGCAAGCCTCAGGGTTAAATCTCCCTCCGGTACCCCTCCTGGGAGGAAAAACATCCTAAGAGTCAGAAGTGCAATGGAACTGTCAGAAATACACAGAGCTGGAGACAGAATAAACAGCGAAACACATACTCTTCTTTGTTCTGAGACGGTAAAACTTGTGTGAATTTTTTTTCTCTCCCAGAAAAAAGCAAAAAGAAAGAAAGGACCCTAGGAGTCATGAGACTGGAATAGGAGTGTCTGTCCCAAGACAGGAGAAGGTGTCCCCACTCACCCCAGTTCAGAATCAAGGTTGGTCTAAACCCGGGTAGTAGAGAATTGGGTTGCGTTAAAAGGTAGAGGAAAAACAAATTGGTAATATACTCCTAGGGGTTAGAGATGCAGAGGTCAGGGGTCACCTAGCAACTGATGGATGTTGTGATATCTTGGTTACTAAGCATCCCATATTCAAACCCTGGTTAACACTTGCCACTGTGCAACCTTGAAGGACCGACCAAGGGAAAGGTTTGTGGTCAGCTCTGGAGTTCACAAACAGTCTTTGTAACACAGTGACTTATTTCACCCTCAGTGAGGATGCATAGGGGTAGATAAAATAATAATTGTGTTTAAAATGTCTTAAAGCGGTGACAATATAGCTGGAGAGTTGACTCAGTAACGTGTTTGCTGTTCAAGCCATGGATCTGGGTTTGGACCCATGTAAACAGCTGTGTGCCGTGGTGCGTGCTTGTAATCACAGCAATGGGGAAGAAATGACAAGCAGACCCTGAGGCTCACTGGCCAGACAGCCCAGACTAGTCAGTGAGGCCAGGCCAGGCAAAGACCCTTAAAGAGTAAGTGGTAAGTGGAGAAAGAAACTAACGCTTGTTCCCTGTCCTCCCGTGCACATGTATGCACACGCACACAGAGGAGAGGAATGGTGGTAATAATGATAATGATTTCCATGGGAGAGCACAGTGGTCACACCAAACACTATGCTGAGCCACATACACATATCATGAATCCCATGTCTTACACTAAAATAATGAGGCTGAGAGAGGTTCAGGGTCCAAGCTACAAAGTCAAGAGGCATCAAAGACAGTCTAGAAGTCCCGCTCCTACCTGCTTAGACCCCAGGCTCTTCCTGATCAAAATAAGCTTGGAGCTGGTGAGCCAAGTTCTTCTAAGTCAGTCCACAGTGTTCCTGTGCTTGGTCTTTCTCCAGTCTGGGACCCGCTGCTTAACAGGGGTGAAATGGAGTGTTTTTTCTCCTTTAAAGATTTACCATGTATAAATGTATGAGAATATTAAAGGCAACAATTAACTTTATTGGGAACCTTATATTCTCCAGCCTCATTAGAACTGCCAACAAGATCTATTATTAGTATTACTATGCAGATACTGTAATAAAAAGGGTATTTAAAGTGGATAGTTTGGCAATGAAATAAAATAGCTTTTCTCTCTCTTTCTTTTTCTTTTGATGATATATGTGTGTGTCCGAGATGGCCTGAGCAAGGCAAAGGCCTCATGGGACCTGAGGAATGAAGAGCTCATAAAATTTCCCTTTACCACACTGGCAGACAACTGGAGCCATCCAAGGTGTGACTGCGGGACATCAGAATTCTCCAGCCCCCCCCCCCCCAGCTTGTCCCAGTACAACTCAAAAGAGGTGAATTTCTGCAGGAGGGAAGACCCTGCTTGCTGGAACAGAAATATGCTCCAGGGTCCAGCGGCTGTCTTTTCATACTGAGAGTGTCCCACCAAATCCCTCTCTGCAGCCTCAACCTCTCTCATCTTAGCCCCTCATCAGAAGACAGACAGGAAGCCAGGGAAGAAATCTACCCATCTCTTCGTTCTTTCTTCCTCTATTTCCTGTGCCCCCTACCTGCAGATGGAAAGTCAAGGACAAGAAGAGACAGTCTCCACATCTTTTTGCATCCCTGTTTGCTTGATCTGTTAGCTAAGCCCTTCTCTTAGCCCTTAACTCAGCAGGCTTACTGGATGGAGCAGGAATGGGAGGGCAGAGAACTTAGAATGCTTGGACTCTCCTACTTGCTGGTGGCCTTCTTTGGTAACACACAGAGAAGTTCCCTTCTCTCAGAGACTGCCTGTCCACTGCCTGTCCACTCCTTCCTGCCTGGTGAAGACCTTGGAGTAGATGCTGAACACTATAGATGCCCTTCACATCATGAACAACCTATGATAAAAGAGCCAGAAAAGGCAGTCTGCATCCCATCCCCAGACTTTCTGACTGAAAAGTCCTGGCTTACTTATAGGCTCTATTCTCCTGGAAGGGCTTGAGTTCATTGCCTTATTATTGATTATCATTTATTACTGCATTATTATTATTATTATTATTATTATTATTATTATTACTAATGGTTTCTGTGCATTGCACACCAAGTGTTTCTCCGTCATTATTCTAGAAGGTAGGTACTCTGTTGTCTTCATTTAGGAAACTGGGGTTCAGTGAGTAGATGCCTCGAGCATCATTATGGCTGGCCTGGGCCCTTGCCAGGACCTGTATTCTCTGCTTCCATCTTGAGACTCTACAATTCACTGCCTGTTACAGCAAACTAGAAACTTAGAGTTGTCAGTGGGCCCCTGTTTGGCATCCTAAGGCCTTGGCCTTGCTCTCCCCTGGGTCTCCATAACATTTCCTATGTCTGCATCATTTCTTTATTCATCACCATCCAGGTTTCAACCAAGAGGGGCCTTAACTGCCATTCCCACTGATGCTCTAGGCTCTGCTAGTCCTAGCATAGCACTTTCCTGTCTTAGGCTACACACCATACCACCACATGTCAGTATTGACACTAGTGGGTGGCACACAGTAGGTGCTCAGTAACTATCTATTGTATAAATGTTAGCATACCAGTTCACAGCTATACAGTGATGAGAAGTTCAAGGTTATATACTGGCAAGTGATGAACCCCATTCATGATCTGCTTCACAACAAAGCAGATTTGTATTTGATTTAACGGTTTAGGTAAAGAAAGAGAGGGATGGGAATTCCACAGGACCACTCACAGATAACTCTTTGGAGACTAAAACCAATTGTTTCATTGAGTCCCTGGCAATGGGAAGGCCAGGTGAGAGTCTTCTGTGAAGACAGAGGCCAAGAAGGAGAAGAGGTGGGAGTAGAGGCTACACCTAGAAAATGCTGGTTTCATACGGTCATTATTCTGGTATGAGCCTCACACCAGGCTCCCATAATCCAGTAAGGCTGTACATATCAATCACCAACTCTTGTATCTCTCTTTTATAGATACTCCTAGACATTAATGTAAAACAATGTATAGTAAGCCTCAGGATCAGCATCCAGGCCAGTTACCTGGTTGATGAACAGGCTTTTGGAAATCTCTTTAATTGTGCCCTTTTGTGAGAGAGTCTTCTTATTTTGATACATCAACCAGGTCACCTGGGGCCTGACTCCCTTGCCATAGGGTCTGTAATATTACTCTTATCTATAACCAGGTGAAACTGGAAATTGGGGTTTGGAAGGTAGCTCAGTGGGTAAAAGCACTTAAACATGAGGACCCAAGTTCAAATCCCCAGGATCCAAGTAAAACCCAGACATGTAGCATGAACTACATGTAATTAGCTGTAATTCCAGAACATAAGAATGAGAGTGAGACATGAGAATCCCTGGAAACTTTTGGGCCAGTTAGCTCGGCAAACCTGGTCTAAAACCAGAGACTGTCTCAATCAAGGTAGGAGGCAAGAACCAACATCTGAGCTTGGCCTCTGACTTCTTGACCTTTGAACCCATACTCTGGCAGGGCATGCATGCATTCACACATGACTGTAGAGGAATTTTAACCTAGCAACATGCCTGCTCTGGCAAGGGATCACATCCAAAGACCCTCTAAATCTATATGATCTGGCCGGAATGCAGACACAACCTTGATTTCAGTATGATCTGGCTGGAATATAGACATACCCTCAGTACCCACCTTTAATCCCTAAAAATTAAGGTAAGATTAGTTTGTAGAAGAAAGCAGCTTTGTTCTCAAAAGTGATGTTTAATTGAAGGGCAGACAAAGTGATAAATCAGAGAAGGATTTGACAGAATGAGTCAGAGATAGGATGCACCCAACTTACAGGAGAACAGCACAGGAAAGAGAGGGTACTTAAGAGCACAGACAGACCAACAGACAGACAGAGAAGTGGTGGGTGGTGGGTGGTGGGTGTGTATGGCAGTTTTACTGGGACAGTGCAGGTGACACAGAGCACAAGCTAGACACAGGTGAAGATAGAACAAACCAGAGACTAAGAAGGAGACGGAAGATTAGAACATATTACCAAAGTTAGTATGAGGTCAGGCACAGTAATTCGGGCAGAGACCAAGAGAAGCTGGATTGAATCATTAAGCTGGGAAGATTAGATTGTATAGAGGCTAGAAGTTTCCAAGTCTAGGTCTAGGAATAGTTAGAACAGAGACACACTCTGGGCTCAGCCCAAGTCATGTGCCTGCAGAGCTTGAGTATGGCTCTCATCTCTTCATTTTATCTGAGGAAACAAAAACTACACGCATACATTCACACACACACACACACACACACACACACACACACACACACACACACACACACACCAAAAAATAAAGGGAGGAAAGAAATTGGAAATTAATTGTGCCCTCTTCTGTCTGCAACCTGGATAAGGGGTGTATTCTATTTACCCATTTTCAACGTCAACCAAGGTCTCTGATATACCCAACAATAATCTCAACTTTACTACTGTTGTGGCTTGAATATACTTGGCTCATAGGAAGTGGCACTATTGAGAGGTGTAGCCTGGTTGGAGTAGGTGTGGCCTTGTTGGATAAAGTGCATTACTGTGGGGATGGGTTTGAAGCCTTGCTTCTTGACATGATGATAAGAGACTGCACCTCTGAACCTGTAAGCCAACCCCAGTTCAATGTTGTCCTTTCTAGGAGTTGCTTTGGTCACAGTGTCCTTTCACAGCAATGGAAAACCTAACTAAGACACCTACTGAGTAGAGTTTTAAAATAGGAGGAAATGGGAAGAGTGCAGAAAATGTTTTTGTTTTTTTTCCTGGAGCTTTCATGGTCTAATAGGGCACACAAAGAATTTGTGCTGCTTAGCTGGCTTAGCCTATACTAGATCAGGAAGACTCATATCCACATCCTGACTCAGCAGTTGGCTCTTGGCAAGCACTTTAAGCAGTCAAAGTCCCATGTTCCCAAGGTTGCTTCTTAAGATGTCTGCCACCTACATTCACGATAACTGACAGTAGCTGTTGTCATTGTTATTGTTGTTATGGGAAACAACCCACAGGTCACATATGAAGAAGCATAAATAATTGAATTAATTCCAGGATATTGCAGCTTGTAACTATTGAAAAGGCTAGAATGAGAGATACCACTGAATAATGTTGCAGGGGCAGATGTCACAGAAGAAGTGAGTTTTGAAGCTGAAAGATGACTCACAGAACATTATTTCAACGGAGACCTTGGAATGATTTCTAGGGTTCTTGTAGGCATTGCTTTTCCTGGTTTGGTTTGGTTTTTACTTCAGAGCACATAGAGAAAGTGGAAATATTTGTTCTACACGATAGAGCACAGACCAAAATCAATCAGAGGAGACTCTACCAGGAGCTAGCCTCACCCACTCAGGCTTCTCAAAGAAAGTTCTCACTGTGCCAACATGGGCACACTCTTCCTAACTCAGCACTGTGCCACAGTATTCCTGCCGAGAAACTGATCTAGGACTTCCACTGAAAGGTAAGATTTGGAGAGCATAGGTGTCTTAGCTGGAGTCTTCCCTGGGCCAGTGGTGAGAAGATGACTGGAGTTTCTTATATGATATCATCTTCCTTAAATGACAGAAAAATGGGGCCTGGCAAGATGGTTCAGTGGTTAATATCACTGGCTGCTTTGCCGGAAGACCTGGATTCAATTCCCAGCACCAATTTAGTGGCTCACAACTATCTGTAAATCTAGTTCCAGGGGATCTGGTGCCCTCTTCTGGCCTCCATACGTAGTAGGCATACAAGTGGTGCACAGATCTACATGCAGGCAAAATACCCATATACATAAAGCAAAATGAAATAAAAACTTAAAAACACAAAAAAGGCAGAAAGGCATTGAGCAATGGGAGATGAAGGATCCTACTCCAAGGCAAGAGAGAGGAGGCAAAACTGTGCCCTGAGCACCCAACTAAGAGCTCTCTCATCTCATCTCTCATCTCATCTTCCAGGCAAAAGGTGTGTGTTACTATTGTCCACGTTCCATCTGCCTTGTGGAGTCACTGGCCAGGACTCCTGAGGACAAGAGTCTCACCCAAGGAGGTAACCACCCTAGATCAGCTTGAGGACAAATTCACTTGGCATACCCAGGGTTAGGCCCTTGCACTTGAATCTGCTAAGGCCTGGGGGCCAGGCAGTTCAGCCCTTTGACCCCAGTCCATGGATGTCCTCAGGAAGGTCTGGTGAATCCACTCTCTCAAGTTTATCACTGACAGCCTCTTCAAGCCAACTGTGGGGCTCCTCCTCCAAGATCTCTCTGAGTTGTCTCTTGAGATGGCAAAGTCATTACCTTCCCTGGACTAATGCCTCTTTACCAGAAGAGCGGCACCACATTTCCTCGTGTCTTCAGAAGCTCCTTTCTCAGAATAGTCAAGTCTCTGTTTCTTCAGATGCTTGAGTCAGCTTTCAGCCTCTTCCTACATTGGACCACTGGGAGTAAAACCCAGGCTCCTTTGTTGACCCAGGGAGGCTGTCATGTGACTTTGACTTTGCCTCCTTCACCCTTGCCCCACCCTGTTTCTCTCATTGGGTGCCAACATGCTAACTTTGACAATGCTTCCCTGGGGCTTTGTGAAAGTTTTTCCCTTGGCCTGAAACACTCTGTCCTAGCTCTATCCCTGGTTCTCCAACCATCCTGTGAACCAAAATTTATATGGCTTCCCTAGAGGAGCTCTTTATTTTCTGACCACCCTGCTATTCCTTTATGACATGTAGGAAAAGATGAATACGAATCTGTGTTTATTCTTCCCCACTCCAAGGCAAGCTCTGGGGATGCGGACCATGTCTTCTTGTCCTCCACTGTCCTTGGCTATCTTGGTTTCTGGATACCCACTGAGAGTTTGCTAAAAACCTTCTGAGCACAAGCATGGATGATTTCGACAGCCTGAATTTCAACCTTGTTGCTGACCTTGTTGTGACCTTGAATGAGTGCCTACCTGACCTGGGATCTCATGGTCTCTCCTCAGTCACATGGGGAGAGGGAGGAAGAACACTGAACATCCTGAAGGTTCTTCCAGCTTAGTGCTTGCCACGGCCAGGAGGAGACCTTCGAGGCAGCACTAAGAGGAAGTACTCGTGGGCCAGTGACGTGGATCAGCGGGTAAAATCACTCATCACACAAGCCTGAGGACCTGAGTTCAGTCCCCAGAAGTCACAGAAGAGTGAGAGAAGACACCAGATTCCACTAAGCTGACCTCTGACCTTCATACACACGTTGTGGCACACACATGCTCGTCACTCACATCATATGAACACACATAATAATTAAAAATAAAACTTAAATGTATGCATTTTATAAGAAGATGCATATCTTAGGTGGGTGAAAAATTCTCAACTACCCCCTCCCAACTTCCAAAATAAGAAACCATAGACAAGTTTAAGTACACTAGTATTTATAGTGTTTATTTTTTTAATGTGGTTCCACTAAAGGCCAGAGGGGGTCAATGCCATGAGGAGCATTACTAGGGAAAGCCTGGAATGGAGAAAGCCCTGGGTCTTTCTCCAGGTGGGTCCTGGCCTCTCCCCAGAGTCATGATGGGTACTCACCCCAGGCCTTAGTATGGAGCAGGTTAGGGATCCAAGGTGATCAGGTTCATTCCATTTGCCAAGTTCAGCATCTTCAACAAAGAATACTCTGAGACTTAAGGTAGGCTTAGCGCTTAGCATTTTATTTTTTAAAAAACCTATGTAGTCTGTGCTTTAAGTTTCAGATAAATCCACCTGAGGCTAAGTGCTCCCAACCCTACCAGCTCCCAGCCATGCGTGCAAAGCTGTCTATAGATTCTATCTGTGCTCATAAATATTTGTGGGACATCGAAGAGGCTAAGTCCATTCACTGCAAGCTCTCCCTTTTTATTCTCCATCTCTACAAAGTTGTTTGACTCAAAAATTAATTCCAGGCTAGAATTTCACACTCATGGCCCAATGGGGACCACCCAAGAGGATAAATCCCCCCTCCCACCAGTAAATTCTCTGAAAGACAGGAATTCTAAGTGCTTCTACTACCTTGGGTCCCAACTAAACTGGTACACACACTATTCTGTCTCTTTCCAAGCCTCGCTCATAGAATTATTTGGTGAAGAAGACATTTGAGACAAACATTGACCATAAAGGGGAGGAGTGCTGATCCTAGATGATAAAGTAATATTACTAATAAGTGTCCACTACATTTAGCCTGTAAGCCTCAAATACACATCGGACCTCAACACTTGGTTTTGGGTCTGTGAAGGCTTAAACAGAAGGCTTCAACAGAAACCTCAGAGTCCTAGCTGCTCCTAAGGTCTTCTAGTCTTCCTTGACACCTGATCTCTATCTATCTCATCAGCTGGAGTAAAAACACATAAACAAACAAACAAACAACAAAAAACACCAGGAAATGAGGTTGGGGTCCTGATTCTGTCTCTTCTTTATCAAGAGATTGGACACGTCACAGCCTTTCTTTCACCCTGTACCATCTCAGGAGGAAGTGAACATGTCTTCGGTTCTAGAGAGATTCTAGAAGCATACTGTAATCCTACAACATATAACCTCTGAGACTCAAATATTAGAAGCTATTTGCCCAGTATCCTAAGACAGGTGTCTGAAGACTCAGACACCTGTCCTTCTCCAGATACCTGTCCCTTCTTATTTCCAAGGGACCACAATGGATACCACAAACATGGCACACCTATGTCACCTTAGATATCTCTGTCATGGAGCACTGGCTTGGAAATCATCTCTGTCTGCATCTCCTCACTCCATTAGATCCCTCCCTTGGAAGATAGGGATCTACATCCTCACCCTTACACCACTAGTGTTTAGACTTGTGTAGACGGGGTTACCTACTGACAAGAAGCTTACCTCCTAGATGAGACCTGGATCTGTAATTCAGAATGGGCCAGGGGAATAAAAAGGGTGCATGGGAGAGACACAGAAGCAAATGCAGAATCCAGGAGCCCACAGCTGGAGTGGAAGGTGTTGCTAATCACTCTGTAAACACAGGAAAAAGAAGCTCCTGACAGGAGTGGGAGCCAAGTGAGTGGGGAGAGAGCAGATACAACCAGGAGGGAAGCCAGCAGAAGGTGCTTCCTTAAGCACCCCCACAGATGACTCCAGCTGGGCAGCGGCATCCTTAGCACCAGGAGGCAACCCTGCTAATCACCATCCCCAAATTCGGCTTTGCATTTTATGAAACTGCTCACAGAGGAGGCAAATCTTTTTCCTTAAAAAAATAAAAAAATTAAGATGGATAGGGGGAGAAAAAGCTCCTACCAGTACATACTAATTCAATCTCATCTTGGTCATTTCAGTTTCCCTAAGAAAGTGCTTTCACAAAGCTACAAAGCTAACATCCATAACTCTCCGGTTTCCCCAGACAGGGTAGCTCTGCATTAAGCTTCCCATTTATCTTCAGAGATGGCAAATCATCCATTTATAATGGGATCTAATAAAGCGAGCTCCCATTCTAGTCCCCACTATAGGTACACGCCCGGAACTGAGACACACTGCTGCTTATGGTCTTGTATCTGTTACATCTTCTGAAGGACCCTTGAATACAGAGAGTGGCTATGCTGTGAGTCGGGCATCGGTGCACCTGAGGGTGTCATGGCATGTGTGTGTAAAGGGGAAGAAATGTGACCTGCAGGGCTAACATGCACACACACACACACACACACACACACAGAGAGAGAGAGAGAGAGAGAGAGAGAGAGAGAGAGAGAGAGAGCAGTGTGCCCACAAATCCACACACACAAACACATGCATACATTCACCAGTGCACAAACACACACACTCACACTGGCACACACATGCACATACACACACACTCACACAGAGACACAAGTACACACACTTTCTGAGACCAGTAGAGAAAGAGATGGGCCTTGACCTCATTTCACTCTCTAAGGTACCAAGGGCTTTCTGGAAGGTACAATTTAGAAATTGACAATTTCAGGATTGAACAGACTGACTCAGAGGTCCAGTCAAGTCAGAAAGGCAATGTCCCTCTGCCACAAGGTAAGTTCTCTGAGAGCAACCTCTGAACTGAATTTTACCAAGAGGGTACTTACTAAAGAGTGTCACAAAATGCACACCAGTAGCAACAACAACAGCAAAAGGTAGAAAGCAAACCTGAGCACAGGCAGAGCTACCTTTCATGTAGCCCTGGGGGCTCCTTTGCACAACCCTATAGGATTCTCTGGAGTAGGCAAGGACTTTAAAGATCCTTTTATTTTTATTTTATGTGTATGAGTATATGTTTGTGTACTACATGCATGCAGGTGCCATCAGAGGCCATCAGAGGGCATTGGATCCTTTGGAACTGGAGTTGTACATGGTCTTTAGCCAACATGTGGGTCCTGGAAACAGAATCTGGATCCTCTGCAAGAGCAGCCAGTGCTCTTAACCACTGAGCCATCTATCCAGCCTCCTGTGAAAGGGCTTTTGAAGTCGTCCCGACTCCAGTCAAGATGGCATCTCTTCCTATTCATGTATCAATCTGCTATTGAATGTAAGCAAACCCAGAGGGTCTCAGCCTAGGGTAGAAGGTGCTTTGTCACTGAATTGCCCCCTAAAGGTTACAAGTGCCGACTGTTTTTTCAAGCATCTGGTCAGCAATTCTTCACTGATGAGGAGCAGGTGGCCATCACGGTGTCCGCCGTATCTATTGAATAAGCTATCTCCATCATCTTTTCCTGCTTCTGTAAGAAGTAGTTTCATTACACACCGTGCATGTCTGAAGACGTACAATATACACTGCTCTAGCCGAGCCCTATCTTGTGGCGTAGCAGGCAGTTAGCCTGGCTCTGTTGCTTGTTCAATTCTATGCCTTCTAGCCAGGTGACACAGAAAAGACCTTCAGAATAGACATGCAAAACCCTTGGCTCATCAACTGTGTGAAACAGAGGTCTTTGGGAATGGTAGATGTGGAGACTCAGCCCTGCCCAGAGCTATCACAGACTGAGAGATCCAAAGATCAAGGAAAGCTATAGCCACAAGTGTCCATGAGGCATCTTGGGTCGCCAAGCCTAAACTCTGATGGGGTAGATGAGAGGGCAAGGATCACTAAAGCAGCCCCAACCAGATGCTCTCAGGGGACCCAGCTGACCTGGTGAGAAGGCAAGCTGAGCATCTTATGTCAGATGAGTGATAAAAGTCCCACACTGTTCCCCAGCAGAGGAGGGAAGCTCCAGGCTCAGTGTGCCACTGCCTCTTAAATCAAGCAGAGTCTGACGGAAACAGGAGGAAGGGATCCTCAGAGGTCTCAGCTTGCACACAGACCAAGAGTTCCTTCTGGTTATCCAAAAAGGAGAGGCCAGAGACCAAGTGCAAAGAAAAACCAGCAAATAACCAAGAGGGAAGTGAGGAAGAAAGTCAGGGTAGGAAGGCAGCCAAGAGAGCAAGTTACAGAGAAAGTCTCGACGGTAGGAAGCAGAGCATCATACTGTTAGGAGCTGTGGAAAGCAGTGGTGTTGGAGGGACCCATGACAGAGAAAAGGAGACAGGCTCATTTAGATAGATACTGGCTGGTAACAGACATCTGAGAAGGGCTGCTCCTAGGTGCCATTCATACCTTAAGACTTCCAGCTTGTCATCAGGAAGTGGACAGAGAAGATTCTAGTTGAAGGATATCCATGTGTCCTAGGAAAATAGGGGCAGTGAGAATAAAGGGGCGCTTATAGGATGTAGCACAGTCTCTTCTGCGTCTCAGAAGTCTGCCTACAAAGGTGCTACTCAAACTTACAACTTTCCCAGAGATGAAAGCCTACTTCCTCATGTGGACCCCTGCTGCATTGTCGGATAGTCAGCCTCTCAGAAACTTATTGCTTAGGACAAGCCAAATCCCATTCACTGCCCAGTCCTTCCAGCACATTCCACTTGAACTAGGACAGCTTGGATGTCTCTCAGCAGACAGTCTTAGTAAATATATTCTGAATGGATTACTGAATAGATGCATGGATATGCAGGTCTGTACCCTACTTCTATGGAATATGCAACATTTTTCTATCTGTTTCTAGATTGCTTTCCCATTTCGTGTGCATGTGTTTGGATCCCCCTAGCCCCTAAACATTTAAGCACAGTGCCTCAAACAGAGTTGAGCTCCAGCAAGCAATCAGTAAACTCCTGCTTAGCATTAATCAGGCCTCTGTTCTTCCAAATCACAAAGAGTTCGGATAGAGTTAGAAGACAATAAACCTTGAGCAGTTGCTCTGACTTTAGAAAAGATTCTAGGTGTTTAATCGGCATCCGTGAGAGGTATACACTGCACACGCATTTGTGCGCTTGCTTACGCAAACATGCTCCGCGCATGCGTACTCAAACACACTCAAACCCCACTTGTCTATGTCTTTAGACAGAGTTAACTCTCCCGGTACAGATAATGAGGCCCATCCAATCAAGCCCAGGGATCACAGTCATCAGGAAAATTAGCCATCTTGTCTCTGCTACCAACACTCCTGAGGAGAGGGTCCCCAGAGTAGTTTAACCCTCAGACTCAGGCAATTCCTGGTCTTCAGAACTCCTCTGGGAAAGAAGGAGCCATCTTCCTCTGTGCCATGGGTCCCTCCTCTGCAAGCCTCAGTGTGTAGAGATGAGGTGCGGATTAGCTCCCCATCCTGAATATGGCTCCCGTGCCAGGAGAAATGAGTTAAGCCTTTCCGCCTCTAGCTGCAGGCTTAGTGGTGCAGATTACAACAGCAGGTGATGAACAACGCAGGCACTGCTGTGGAGACTGTGCAAATCCCGTTACAGGGCAAAGGCGTTTTAGCTCCAGTTCCAAATTTCAAAGAATGATTGAGTTGGAACATGGCAGGCAGAAGGCAACTGGGGACCAAAGCTATTTGACTTAAACTCAGAGCCAGGCCTGAGGGGCGTGCGGGAATCCCAATGAGGGAACCCAGGTGTGTGCCTCTCTTCAACCAGCCCTCCAGCCATCCTACCCCTCTGCTGCCCATCTTTCTGCATAACAAACCCCATCTGTTGCCTTCCCTGCCAATCTGCAAATTCTCAGGGACCAAAGTGCCCTGTTTCTTCAGTCTAGTGAGGTTCAACACAGCTCCTGACACATGTGAACTGCTCAATAAAGTTTGCACAATGGCCCATCCATGACTGTCTCGAAGCCCAATCTTCCCTTGCTTCGCCTGGTTTCAAGATGTCTCCCACACCCCTTCAGAGTACTTCTGGAAACCCTTATCCTTCTGCAGTTCCTGGATCCTGGAGGTGGGGGTGGGGAAGCAGTCCCTGGCTATCAGACCAGAATCTCACTACAGATGACACAGGGCAAGGCTGAAGCTTGAAAATCTGCCTGGGAAACAAATGAGCTCTTAGTGTGTGTTACTGTGTTATGTAGGGAAATCATTAACTCACTGGGGTCTATGGTCCCTATCACTCCAACAACTCCACCATCACGTAATCACTCCACACACCACATTCCCACTTTCCCCTACCCCATGGCTGCTGTCCTTAACTTGCCTTTAACAGCATAACACACACACACACACACACACACACACACACACACATACACATACACACACACACACACACACACACACACACTTGATGTTTTGTTTTTGTTTTTGTTTGTTTGTTTTAGCATAAAATGTTATCTTACCTTGCAAACTATTGAGGATATGGATTCAAATCATAGCCACAGGGTCATTCAACCTTTCTGAGCCTCTGCCTCTTCATCTGTCAACTGCCTATTGCAGACACCACACTCTGAGACTGCATGGAAAGAAACTTCTCCATGGAAATTAGCCAACTAATAGCTGCAACGTGGCCCTTGTTGGAATCTCCATAGCTACAATCTGAGTCCTGCCCAATATCTCTAAGCGCAGATGAATAACTGTGCTGGGTTGCTTTAAGAATCCCAAAGCAGGCACTGCGGTACAGAGAGCAAAGTCTGGACCATTTTCCATGCCAAGGTACTGCTAACCTCTATCAAGAACAACTGATCACTCGTGTGTGTGTGTGTGTGTGTGTGTGTGTGTGTGTGTGTGTGTGTGTGTTCATGAGTGCGAATGTGAAAACCAGAGGTTCACATTAGTGTCTTCCTCAACCACTTGCTTTTGAGGCAGGGTCTCTTTTTGACCCTGGAACTCTCTGTTTCAGTTAGACTGGCTGGGCAATGAGTCCCCAAATCTGTCTGTCTGTATTGTCTCCAGGGCAGGGTTAGAGCTATCCTGTCCATGCTCAGATTGCACGTGGATGCTGAGGATTCGAACCCAGATCCTCATGCTTGCACAGGTCACACCTTGCTCACTCGGCTACTCATACTTCCAGCACCCACTGGTTGTTCTGTCCCTGGTGGGAACTCACTATCTCGTAGAGAAAGGGGTGAGAGCAGATATTTTCTCCCCGTTTCCTTTCTTCCTTCCATGATCAGTGATTAAGGCTCACCATATGCTCTGCCTGCTGGTAGGGAGTATGTGGGATATAAAAGATGGAGATGATCTGGTCCCTGCTGACAGCAGCTTACTGTCCAGCTGAGGAAATGAAATGACTAACACGGAGCAGCCAGCCACAGTCCCAGCAAGCATGAAGGTGCTCTGAGCCTTAACACCCACACCCACGTGCGATCAGATGGCATGGTCTGGGTGTCTTGGGAACCTTTGGAACATTAGGTGGACATTACCATTACCCACCTGGAGGCAGACCATTAGGAGGGCTGGCATGGAGGTAAAATGGCTAACCCTGAGAGGGTAGTGAGGTTCCTGTCTCTGTAGGTAGTCAGGTGATCCTCTCCCGACACACCAAAATAATGGCCATTGTAAGAGAAGCAACAGCCTCTAGAAAGGTCAGTCTGCATTCTCTTCAGAGAGGCTGAAGCTTCTCTGAGCGGGGCTCAGATCAACTGCTCCCCAGATCAGCTTAGCGGGGCTTCTGGCTCCTCATCTCACATAAGCCATCCTCCTCTCCAATATCTCTTGCCCAGCTCCTCCAGGCCAAGATTTAGAATTGTGGCTGCCTCTCCCTCCAAGGGAAAACAAAGTAGAAGGCCGGCAAAGACCATCTGAAAATCCCCTTGTTTGCTCTCCTCGCCTTAGTCCCTGCAGAACACGCTGGCTGGCGGGGGCCCAGACAAACAGGAAGCAGCCTCCCTTTTGCTGTGCCCTTTGCAAAGGCTGTGCCCACACCTTCTCCCCCAGCAACGGCCAGCACTGGGAAACACTGGGAGACCCTGGGCCTCTCATTCTTCCAGGGAGCGAATATAAAGGAACTCTAGAGCCACCCATTCTAGGGATCCAACTGTCTGTGTGAAGACTGTCACCCCTAAGATGCCAGCAGTGGCAAGTAACATTTAGGAGTCATCCCCTCCAGCCACCTCATATGTTGTTTCCTGAAGATGTCACAGTGTCCATACAACAGTGACTTCCTAGGATGGCTGCCAGCCCAGCTCCTAGTGCTCTTAAGAAGGTTAAGTTTGTTAAGGTTGAAATTACTTTCATTTTAACCAGGATGTGGCCTGACCCATCAAAATTAGCACAGTCTAACGAATGCTCAAGCTGGATTCAAGTCCCTGCTCCTATAGCAGAGAACTATGTGACTAGTTTGTGATGGAGGCTCTCCTGATGTGCCAGCATCTTTGTTGTTATATAGAAGCTATATACAGCACTATTTGTGCTGGTGTTCTCGTGGCCAAAAGAACAGGATACACACAGAGTCTTAGGCAACTAAATAGGAACCCAGTTCACTACCCTCTCTGAAAACCCTACCAAGGGCAGAAACAGACAGCAATGAGTTTTCCCACAGGTCAGTTTCAGGTTCCTATTGGCCCTGGCTGCTTCTCTCAGGTTTAACAAAACAATGGGACAGAGAAGAGAGCACTGCTGTCCTGACAGCCAGGCACTGACTCTAAGATCTCTGGTCACTGCAATTCAGATGTATCCATCCAGGCCATGTGCACCACATGGAGAGGTGGGTAGGCGGACATCTCGACTGGCCAGCTGAGGCAAGAGGACCTTACGACTATGCAATGGAGGAATGCAACCAATAGGAATGGTGTCTCCTAGCCGGGTACCATGGTCCCTTTTGAGAATGGGACCATCACTGAACTGAGCACTCTAGGTTCATAAAGGACAGAGCCCACCCCTGTGACATCAAATAAGGAAGACCTGTTTAATGCAGAATGGCAGACAGGAAGTATAGTAGTAATTTTGACTATGCACTTGCATGGGCCATGGAGAGCCGTTTATGTGGTCAAACATTACTCTAAGAGGTGTCAGCATGTCTCAGGATAGCGGTGTTTGAATTGGAGCTGCCGTAAGGCAGATCACCTTCCCAGTGTGAGAGAGGCCCCATCCAGACAGGGGGAAATTGAGCAAAGCAAACGCAGTAGAAAAGCTAAGCTTTTTCCCAAGAAAGAAAGAACCTCTCTGCCTGACACTTCATCGGCTCTTTTATAGCTGAAAAACCACACCACCAACTTCCTGGCTCTCCAGCCTTCGGGCTGGAACTCACACCCTCAGCTATTCGGGGTCTCCAATGTAGGAGTGGTAGGCCTTGAGACTCATTCCAGCTAGTTCCTTATGCTATTATACAAGCTATATATACATATCTGGATATAATACGCAAAATATGCTTCGTATTCTGTTGCTTATGCATCTCTGGAGAGCCCTGACTAATCCAAGAAGACCCACGCCCTCCTCAGAGATATCCCAGAATGATAAGCTATAAAGCCTAACAGGCAGGGAGAAGGTCCCCCCACCCTAGGATCATGAAAGCAGGCCTCTGAGAAACATTGGGGCATCCAATAGGGAGATGAGCTCTGTGTTCTGCAAAGACCCTTCCAGTTCTCAGATCCTTCCTGGAAATGGTGAGGCCTAATGTGGCCTTTCTACCTAAGCGTCAGCAGGGGCAAGTGCAGCCAGAGCAGAGGTCGCGTGACATGTGCTTGGTCCATAAGCTTCTCCTTTTGCTCCCACCATATTTACCTTAGATGTCATATCAAGTGAGCTCTTCTGGTTCCTAACCCTTGCCCAATGATGCTGAATGACAGGTGAAGCTAGCCAGGGAGCTGGGAGATGGGGAAGCCTAAGGGAGTCCTGAGACAGCAGCAGGTTGGCCGAGGACAGACCAGCTGAAAGGATGAAAGAAAAGGCACCCACAAACCCTCAATCCCGCTCCCCAGTTCCATGGCTCAGAGTCACAGTACAGTGTGTGGACTTCAGGATGATGGACGCCACTCAGAGTGCCTCTACAAGGAAATGATAGGGCACAGAGAACACGTAAGGGCTACTTAGCCCAGGAAGGAAAGTTCCATCCAGTCTTTGTGTATTCTAAATAAAGATTTAAAAGGAAACAGCTTTTCTCTTGCTTGAGATGTTTGGGGTGGATAATCCTATTAGGAGAGAAAAATGTGAAGAGAGGTGTCCTTCATGACAGTGATGACGAGTTCAGAATGATGGAGTTAGATCAATTTCCACCCCTGCCTCTCTTGCTCCTCTCTCCAGCTCTTTCCTGATCTCTGAACAGACTCCAGGCCCAGATCTTCCTATAATGTGTTCCTCTCTTGCTCAGGCCCGCTCTGTACTAACATCTCAAAGGATTCCTGGAGTGACAGCCACCCTGCTCTGCATCTTTGTCCTCTGTTGACTGAGACCTGAGTGGCTGGGCAGTGAAGCTGTGACCCTGGAAGCTGACCACATGAGCAATGGAAGCTGAGAGTGATCTGGAAACAGTGAGCAGAGACTTCAAGGCTTTGGGTACCAAAGCTCAGCCCAGGGAGCTCCTGAGGAGACTCTAAATGTACCATGTTAAAAAAAAAAAAAAAGCAAAAACAAACAAACAAACAAGCAGGGCCAAAGAAAGGAAACACAGTCCCTTCTCTACTGGGGTTCAGTCAGTCTGTGGAAACTGGGTATCATGAACTGACTTTATCTCCCAACAACTTTTTTCTGTTAATATCACAACACCCCGATGGTCTTAGAACATATCTGTAGATGGAGACACTTTTTAGCAAGAAAGTCGCATTAAAGTGAGGCCATCGGTGTGTGCCCCAACCCAGTCTGACTGGCACCAAGGACTGAAGTTTTTCCCTGAAATTTTCTGATTTTGAAGCTCAAGCCCTCCGAATGACCATACTTGGAAGCAGGACCTCTGAGGAGGTGACAGAGATGAAAGAAAGTCATGGAAGCAAGACCTTAACCTGACAGGGCTAGTGCTGGGACTGTTCCGGAGGTTCCAGATGTCCTCCTTTCTTCGTGTGAGGACACAAAGAGAAGACAGCCCTCTGAAAACAAGGGCAGGCCTTCCTGCCTTGAGCTCAGTCTTCTCAGCCTCCCAAACTTAAGAAAATAAGCTCCTGTTGCTTAGTCCATATCATCTCTGATATTTTGTTATGACAGGCTGAGCATGCTAATAAAACTGATAACCCCCCCCAAAGGAAAACTGGGACATTGCTGGCATGTGTCACCATGTCTGGTTTGTGCTCCCATAGTTTGAGAAAACCTACTCTGTGGTTCTTCAAACAGGTAAGGCTGGGTTGGATAGAAGACAGCCTGGGCATATTTTCTTCCATGCAACCCTTCCCTTCACTGGAAGGGGAACCCACTCCCCCACCCCACCATGGCCCTTCTTTCCTACGGACTGAGTTCTGACACTCTGGAACTCTAAGTCTCTATCTCATTTTAGGGTGGACTCCAGACAAGACCCTATTTTGTCTTGCAAGACGGAATCATTTTTAATCGGGCAACAGTGAGTCTGAGAGAGAAACCCGTGGAGACAGTGCAGGCCTAGTGCCAGGGAGAAAGCCGGTTGCCAAAGCCCGGCTCCCTGCTTTAATTCCCTAGCTCAGAAGGGAGGGCATCTCTACCCTGCTGGAGGGGAGGAAAAAGACGGGACACTTATCAGTAGAAGCAGAAGCCTCCCAGAGGCTTGGCTGATGCCCTGCTCTGGCAGGGTCTGTCCAAGCAGTGTAGCAAGCCAGACTGGAAAGTACTGGAGGCAAAAAAAAAAAAAAAGTATGTTGGAAGCAAAGAAAGGGGAAGCCTTAAGAAAGAAAGGTGTCATGGTGGTGCCCATGGCCACCAGCTCCCAGCACCCTACCCTCCTCTTCACTTACTCAGCTAGTGTAGGAGGAAGGAGAGAGTCTCTTCCACGTAGTTGCAGTGGAGACTAGAGAGAGGCCTTTAGGCATAAAGAGACCTGGGGGACCATCAAAGGATGCTGGCATGGGAACAAGAGACAGAGATGAGAAGAAACATGCTTACATGGAGCTGTCTCCAAAGACTGCAGAGACACTTCAGGAAGCCCACCAGTCCAACTTCCCACGTCTCCCAGAATGCATTGCCAGTGCCTCTGGGGCTCACCATCCCTACAAACTAGCAACAGTACAACAGCCTGGTCCTCCAGCCATCTGCCCTGTCAGGCTGACACACTCCCCATCCATCCCTTAATATGCCTGGAATGAATCCTGGAAATGGGACCCTGGTCCTCAGCAGCAGAGGGGTGTGGAGGACGGGGAGGGCACATTAGCCACAAATCTCAGGACCATAGAACAGACCCCTCCACCATCAGATTGGATTTGGATTCTGGCAGACAAGCAGATGAGAAGATGCTAGGGCAGCTTGACAAACCCATTTGAACCAATAGACAATGGGCACTGAGAACTGTCACACCCCCGCTCCAGGCCCTCTTAAGACAGTTTTGAATCCTCAGGGATAGATCCAGAAGGCACACCAACATCTCAGCCAGCAGTGGCAACAGCCTGTATTTTCAATAGACAGGCACACTGAGTTTTCTAGTCCAACAAGTACACTGGAGATTCTAAGGCTTAGGATAGCCTTTCAAGCAGTTGTGGAAGATGCTGAACCCTGGAGAAGGCAGAGCCTCCTTTGGATCTTAGCTCTGGGTATCAGTAGCTGGTGGGATGGTCTAGTACGGTGAATCTTTTAGCTTGTTTTCCTTCATGTTGATAGCCGGGCGTGGTGGCGCACACCTTTAATCCCAGCACTCGGGAGGCAGAGGCAGGCGGATTTCTGAGTTCGAGGCAAGCCTGGTCTACAAAGTGAGTTCCAGAACAGCCAGGGCTACACAGAGAAACCCTGTCTCGAAAAACCAAAAAAAAAAAAAAGAAATAGAGACTGCAGGGTCTAGTTCAGGTTTGAGGAATGAGTTCAATATGGTCAAATGAGTCAGATACACAGCAGTTGTGATGTAAATGTTCTTTTTATTGCCCCTCCAACCTCCTGGATAAGATGCCTGGGGAGGGGGTTGCCCTGGCTCCACCTTGAAGAACAGCGGCAAAGATGGCCGCTCCATTTGGACTGATCTACTGGTCAGAATACTGAAGTAAATCAAAGCCAGCCTCTCCATAATTATGCCTCAGTGAGCCGTGTGCTTCCTTCCACCAACACCATAACACATGGGCGGAGGCACTGGCATATGCCTGCCGTCTCCTGTAATAGCCATTGCTGTCACCATCTGGACCTTCCCCATTCATCCATCATTCCATCCATTGACTCACCGCCTCACTCATTCCATGGATAACTAACCAGCCTTGACACTGTGACCAGACACAAGGCAGGAGGCCTGAGTTCTTTCTGAATCAGGAGCTCACCACAGAGTTAGTATCTCGGCCAAGCTTTGGAAACTTACTTTTGAACTCTCCTGAGGCTGAGCCAAAGCATAGGAAAGAATGAACTAGCTTTGGCAGTGCCTTTGGAGGGAAGGACATGTTCCCTGGGCCTCCAGAGAGGCTATAGGTTGATGGCAGAGGAAGCACAGATCTCAACTTCTGATTCCTACCAGTGACTGAACCCATGGCACATGCAGAGGAGGAGCTCTTTACTCTGAGATGAGCCAGCTCAGCCTTATTTGCAAAGCAGTCCCCAAAGCCTCCACTGGAAGTGTAATCTCACCATAAAGAATTCTTATCTTCTCATGCGACCACTTCCCTCTCTTTTAAAAAAACAAGTCTCAGTTAGCAGCGAGCAAGCCTCCTCCTCCCTCCCTTGCCTTTACCTGATATTATTTTGGCTGCTGATAATTACATTAGGTATAGCAACTGATTTTATGATGCTAATAATTATACACACTTACAAAACAGATGGGTCTGGGATCCGGAGGGGGGAGCGTTTATGGACTCGGAAATGAGACATTTTGTAGGTAGGAAATGGATAGTTATTTCCAGGTTTTATTGCTGTGTTCCATGGGCTTCTTCTTAAATCTTGCTGATAACACTTTGCCTGAATTGCCTTCCGTGCATTTTGTAGGGCTTAGCTCATCCAGTCAGGGTATGCTGGGAACAGAACGTGACATTAACTGTCTGGACTGGAAGAACTCAGAAATGACATGGGAAAAGTCCATCCACTTGGGAGAGACACACACCACAAACAAGAGTCTCCCCATTAGTAGAAGATGAGTGGCAGAGGGACAGACAGCCAACTCTGTCCTGAGGCTGGACTGAGTCATAGAGTGTGTGAATTAGAGGAACCCTCAGAAACCAGCTGGTCAGTGTTCTCAAGCAAAGGTTCCCCAGAGCAGAAACAGGCTCATAGTCTGGAAGCCTGCTAAAAGCGCAAAGCAGGTTCTGCATAAGTTCAATTGTCCTTCCTTCTAGGTGATGCCTGACTACTAAAGGTTCCTAGGGCTTCCCTGACCGAGGCCTAGGGAGTTGACTCAGTCAGTAAGGTGCTTACCAAGCAAGCTCAACATCTAATCTTGAATCATCAGCACCCACATAAAAAGATGTATGTGGTGAACAACTCTAATCTCAGTCCTGGTAAGGAAATGACAGGGAGCTCCCTGGAGGTTACTGGCCAGGCGGTCTAGCCTAATTGATGAGCTCTAGGTTCAGTGAGAGATGGTTGTCTCAAAAAACCAACATGAAGCAATAAAGGAAAACTCTTAATATTGACTTCTGGCCACACACACACACACACACACACACACACACACACACANGAGAGAAGAGAGAAGAGAGAAGAGAGAAGAGAGAAGAGAGAAGAGAGAAGAGAGAAGAGAGAAGAGAAGAATTGGCCTGATCTGGTCAGCTCTAGTCTGCTCACTTACCACTCCAAAGGCTCCTACACAACCTTGAAGAGATCTTGTTCCATCATCTCTAAAATTCTTTGCAACACACAAGTAATGAACCCAGAAACAAAGAAATGTACCTCTCTTTTTTCTAAAAATAAAAACCTTGGTTTAATAATAATAAAATAAAATAATAAATCTCCCGAAACCATGCTTGGCCTTCCCCTAGTCCTATTTCTACCCGCTCCTTGGTGGTGAGTCCCCCTGACATTTGATCCTGATTCCTCTGCTTACTCTGGGTGTCATTTCTTCATTTAGTGGGCATCGTTTTCTTCTGTGGGTGCTTTGGAAGTAGATTCTTGGGGATACACAGCTCTGGGCTGAAAGGATATTATCTTCAGTGTCTTCTTTTTTCTACTATTCAGGACTTAAAGAAAGCTGTGTTCAAACCTGGCCAATGCCTTGCTGGACATGCATGGTATTTCTTCCATTGCTCTTGGCTCGCCTGCCCAACCAGGTGGCTGTGTCTCATCCCCTTAATTGGGAACACCCCATCTCCAGCCCCCAAACACACCCCTTGACCATCTGCCAGCTGATTGGGATCAGCCTCTTTTACATTCTGTCCCTCTCGGCATCTCCCTCTCTCCCTCTTCAGTCCCCACTAGGTCCGTCTCATAGACACACATTGATAATGAATAAATCTCTTTCAGAGTAGGGAGTGGGCTGGCGTGTCCACGGGGAAGGCCCCGCAGACATGGACAGGATGGATGGCTGATGGGAGCCGTGCCGTCGGCTCTAATTAACGTATTGTTCTCTGGGCTCCAGCAGGGTTATGGATGAGCTCCGCAAAGCGGCCCCCTTAACCTGAGCATCCCAGTCCCAATCTATTACTTTCTCCAACTGGCTTCAGCCTGGTGAAAAATAAAAGAAAGAAAGAGAGAGGGGGAGGGAGGGAGGGAGGGAGGGAGGGAGGGAGGAAGGAAGGAAGGAAGGAAGGAAGGAAGGAAGGAAGGAAGGAAGGAAGGAAGGAAGGAAGGTTGGTTGAATGTGAGCAAAAAGCCAAAGAGCTTACTTTGAGCAGCTCCCTAGAGGTCCCTAACTGCCTGCTTCTACTGACAGGTTAGCCTATGGGACACCTGGGGTTGTCCCCTTGGTAGGCAAAGAAAATACAACCAAATGTGCTTGAAAATCTGAACTCAGTTCATGAACCACAGTCAGCGAGCTCTGTAGACAGGCACAAGGAAACTGCAGGATTTTTTTGTCAGAGTTGCTTCCTATGTCTAGTTTGGCCTCAGTGCACTCTTTCATTTACATATCGCAGAGAGTCTGTGATCACTTGTATGTCTACATACCTAAGGGTGTAAAGGACCATACACCAAGAGGCTCTCCAGGACAGAGGCTATCCGGATACCCAAAGGTGCCAACATAAGAAGGAAAATGAGCAGTGACTGACCAGAGGTGACACTGACGGGCAGGCAAGGAGGGCTACCTGGTCCTGATCATAGGACCACAGGAGGATGAAAATGGCAACACAGAGGGAGCCTTTGGTATGTTTTAGGGGAATCAGGGATGCTTTGTCTGAACGAGCAATGTGAGCACTCAATACCAAGGAAGGCAGGCACTCTGTTTATGAACTTGGACTTTATGGCAGAGAAGAACTATAGCTTGTTGAGCAGAAGAGCAGTGTGGAGAGATTGTCTTGTGGCTGAGAAAGAAGGTAACTCTGTCATGGGTATGCAGGAAGGGTGGGAGAAGAGACACCTGTGGTATAAGCTGTGATGCACAGTGAGAAGAGGGGCTACCGTCTTCCATTTTTAAGGGAAATGGTAGAGAAACCAAATTCCAGGGTCTTGAAGTGACGAGCTCCAAGTTACCAATCACAGATGGATCTTGACATAAATGTCTTCCAACTTCTAATGAGGAAGTGTTGGTATCCAAGATTGTACTATCCAGATTGTATGACCCAGTGTTCCCAAGTCTGTGGTTATCAACCCAGATGAGCTACAACAGCTACAGGCTTCCAGGTATCTCCAGCACAACGAGACTGCAAAGACCTTACTCACTCCTGACAACTTTAGCATTTAACTTTAGTTCCATCAGAGAATCCCATCCTGTTAGACAAAAGGATGGCTTCCTGTCTACCCTACCTCCAACATGATGGCTGATGGATGAGAACCATAGCAATGTGGTGGAAAGGAGAGACATTGAGATTAAAAAGCCCTGGACCCAAAGCCTCTTTACCTCTCAAATTCAGATGAGCTGCCTACTATCTCTGAGGTGGAATGTTCTCACTTAGGATTTTGGCCTACTTACTTCATGAGGAGGTAGTTGAGGTTACATAGAATGTGTATAATATAGCATGCAAAAGCCAAAATAAACCATTAAACACAATGCTCACGATTGTTAATATTCTTATACATTAAAACATTTCTAGACCTAGAACAAAGAGCAGGGGCGAAGCTTTGAGGGTAAAGCCTAAGGCTTCGCTGTAAACTATAGAGTACGAGGTCACTGAGCCTAGAAGTCAAAGACCTGATTCTGAGAGTGAACTGCAGCTGTGTGATGCTAGGTACGGCTCAGCATTCTCTGCATTCTCCCCTTCTTCCTTCAAACTAGACTGTAGACCCCAGCCTCCTTGGTCATCACTATAGCCACATGGCTATATTCTAGGCTGTGGAATGTGAGCGTAGGTGACATGTGCCACCTCAAGGTATTGCCCACAGAAACATTCTACATAGGATCCTCCACTGCTGTTTTCCATCCACTGAGATGCTCCAAGAACCCGATGGGCAGCAAAGCCATAGACAGAAGCAGCCTGGATTCCAGACAACTACTCAGGCAGAGCATCTTGAAGAGGGACAAGCTGGGGAAACTGTGCTGCTCCGTTGAGAGCTGGGGGGTGTGCATAACACGAGCCTACTGATAGACTCAAGTCATTCGCCTATTTTGAGACCCGTAATTCTCACCTTGTAAGATTGGCAGCTAACACCTGTCTCGTTTGCACTGAATCATGAGTGTAATGAGAGAATTGGATTAAAGAAGGAAGGGCCCATTTATGCACGCAGCCAAGAATGAACTAATGTCAATAGTCCCCACTGTCTTGTTCAATCTACCC
The DNA here is from genome assembly GCA_902729485.2 of Mus minutoides. Taxonomy (NCBI): domain Eukaryota; kingdom Metazoa; phylum Chordata; class Mammalia; order Rodentia; family Muridae; genus Mus; species Mus minutoides. The sequence continues at coordinate 830,602 of LR749672.1, read as the reverse complement.
CTAGAGCCACATCCTGAGCCACTCATACACCTCATTCACTTCAAAATTTGAACGGGGGTGGGGGAGACAGAACACATAAAAGAGTGGTTCTCAACCTGTGGGTCATGACCCCTTTGGGGAGAAACAAATGGTCCTTTTACAGGGGTAGCCTAAGACCATCTGCATATCAGATATTTATATGAGGATTGATAACAGTAGCAAATTACACTTATGAAGTAGCAATAAAAATAACTGTATGGTTGGGGGGGTCATCAGAACACGAGGAACTGTATTAAAGGGTGACAGCATTAGGAAGGCTGAGAGCCATTGGCTCAGGAGGGGACCACAAGAATTGGTTATTTCCTTCTGCTTTCCTTTGGCAAAAATCAATCAATCAATCAATCAATCAATCAATCAATCAGTCAAACACTTTCCCTGCATCCCCATTCCTCCATTCCTCCTTTCCCTCATTTAATATCTACCCATTCAGGCTTTCTTAACTCTTTGGGGGTGCGGTGAAAATTCTGGAATTTGGGGTTCTTCAAAAATATGGAAATAATATACGAATATGTTTTTATTTTAACCTCTGGTGTGGGGTTTGGGGCTGCTTCAGACAGTCCATAGCAGCTGACTGTCATTTGCCCCCAGCTCTAGGTGGGGCATCATTGTGCCAGCTGCAGATTATAAGGTTTGTACTTCGGGGGTATATAAATGCTAGGGCCCTGAGAGGCAAGGGTGTGTTGATTGGTTGTTGGTTGCTGTTGGTTGTAGTTTGTTAAGTAGTCAGATGCAAATAAGAAGCAAAAAGGAGAAATTAGATATTCTAACTGCAAAGATCAAATTTGCTCCAAGGAACTCCACACCCCTAATCAGCAGGCAGTCAGGCAGTCGTCTAACAATAACGTCTCTCCATTTCCACTCCCGGGCTTTATTTGGGATCTCTTTCTTTTCTTCTCTATCCTTTTCCTCTCCCATCTAGTGTCAGGGGGTTGAAAAGATGAAAGAAAACGGTTAGAGAAGGGTAGATGAGAGTAGAACCCGCAAAGTACAAAGACAAGCTGCGGGGATGGGCCCAAAGAGGCCAGCATTCTGCTCCTGCTGAAGGACCACACGGAACTTGGGAGTACGGCATCTGTCACTCACCATTTCAACAAAGAATCACATAGGGTGGGGAATGAAACCCTATGTTGATACATTTATTGCAAAAGTCAGTTGGGATGCAGACTCCCAGCCCCCCCCCCCCCCCCCCCCCCCCCGTGGAGACACTGAGAGTGGACACTGGCTACCAAAAGAGCATCAGCATTGCCTTGAGAGGAAACCCTGCAGAAGAACATGCATGTACTGGGCACATATGAGTGACTATGAGGATGTGCTTAATATGTGCCAATACATGTTTGTGCACCTTAAAAATGGTTATGTGTATGCGTATGTTTGGGCCTCGTTAGGGCAACACACACATGTATGCACAAATGCATGCATGTGTTTGTGAGGTATATACATGTGCATATGGTCAAGATGTATCAGAACACACACACACATGCATGTATCCCAATGTGCGTGTGTGTTTGTGCATGCACACACATGGTAGGGTCTTTTTAGAGGTATACACGTGTAATTATATGTGTTTGTGAGATGTGCATGTGTGTGTATTTGCATGGATGTATTTAAGGTACTGCATCCATATGTGTTAAAAGCTACACGTTTGTGCTTATATGGATGCATTTAAAGTACAAACACACACAGGCGAGTTTGAGTGTTTAAGGAGGGTATGGGTATATGTGCGTGGATATGTTTGAAGACCTCACACATGTGTTTGTGCATATGTGCATGTGTGAGTGTGTGCATGCTTTGGATAGGAGGGGACAGAAGGAGAGAGCAGCAGAAATACCTCAAGGCAAGACCCTCACACTCTCCCTTGAGAGGGTTCCCTGGAACCACAGCAAATAAGCAAAGCTTTTACTCTCAACATTGGCCGGAGCCCCTCCTGAATCTTTATCCTGGAGAATTGGAGCGGCCACCCTGAAGAAGACACACTCTTTCCTCATGAATGTGCTCTGCTGCGGGGTGCAGCAGACTCTGGGCTCGGCTTTGCTCCAGGACCTGTCCCCTTAGCCCACAGAGAAAAGATGACACTGTACGGGAAAGAACAAGGGAGTCCTCTTAGGAACAAAGACAGCTTGGAGACCAGGTGGGTGGGGGAGCTGGAGCAGGAGAGCTGCAGGCCCTGGGAGGATCTCAATTCTCAGCCCTGCAGGAGGCCCAGGAGAATGCTGGCAGCCTGGTGGGCCTGCCAGGTTAGGAACAAGCCCCTGACACAGGGGTTTGCACAGGCGCACAAATGAAAGAGAATCAGAGGAGATGAAACCATACAAATTTCGGGTAATAGAAAGAGAGGAAAAAGACGTGTGTGTGGCCTGGGTCTCAGCTCAGAAAGGTCGATTCCAAGAAGACGCTGGCCAACTTTATATTACTTTTCAGAAAGCCAGTGAGCTGAAAAATAACTCTCACCTTTTTTTTCTATTATTATTCGTATCTTCAGAGTTTCTTCTTCACATTGTTTTCTGCATCTCACTTGTTCATTTCTCCCCAGCCTGATTTCATTTGGAGATTTGGCCTAGAGCCTGGAGGGGAAGATGGTCCCTCTTAGAGAATGCGTTTATTTTGACTCCTCAGCAGCCAGCCCCTTACTGCTGCTGCCCAGTCAGTGTGTGGAGGCGGTGGCAGGGAAGGGGCTGTGACCTGACACAGGGAAGAATGAGGGTGGACAAGTCGCAAGAACCTGTCTGCCCTTCGTGGTAAATGCATGCATATAAACATGCATGTGTGTTCATATAAGCCTAAAGGTTTGTGGAAGAACATACATGTGCCACACAGCACATCAGTAGGTGTGGACGTTGTTAGGGTTACAGGTGAGAGACACCTCCAGTTATACATGCTGTATGACCTATGATGGGGTATTTACATCTACATGTGTGTGGGCGTGGGTTTGCTACACACACACACACACACACACACACACACACACACACACACACACGTACCTGCAGGTGGGAGGAACATGGGGTGGCTCTCCATTCTGTCTCACAATGGCAGTGGCTGACTCCTTCACCTTTGCCAAGCACTGCGAGGCGCAGATGTTGTTTGAACCAGGGAAAATGTCAGCCCCCAGGAGGAGCCCAGCTTTAACTTACAGCAAGCCCCTAGGAAGCATGGCAGTGTATTCTGGGTATTGTGCTCTGAGTCCATTTGCATTTGCTCTTCCCAGTAACTAAGGGCTGGTGGGTGGTATGAAGAAAGGGGCTCAATTCCTCAGCATCTACAGCCCCTCCCAGCTTCCTTGAACTCCTCCCTGCTGTGCCTGACACCAAAAGGATGCCAAGGGACTGCAAACTCCCCCAGAACATTAATCAGCCCAGCCTTGCTCTCACCAATACTGAGATGGGGACTTGCTCTTCCTGGCCTGCAGTAGCATCTTCTAAGTGAGAGGTAGGAGACTTCACACTGCAGAGAACAGAAGCTGGGCGTTCACTGGAGCCCAGAATAGGCACATCTGGATTCTGACCATGGTGCTCAGAACTGTCCTATAAACAATGACAGAGCCAGAGTTATCCTATCAGTAGAATGAAAGGTACAGATGCCCTTCCCTACTTACAAGCAAGCGCCTTCACTAAGTCCCCCCCCCCCAGTGGGGAGCTCTGCCTGACATTCAGCTCTTTCCCAGGGGATCTCAATGGTCTGTGCAGGAAGTCAGCATGTCAAAGAGACCCTTCTAAGGGAACTGCACTCCCAAGGCCCTGCCATCCAGAAGCCACCATTCATTAAAAACACCACACTATTTAAGCAGATGGGGAAGACAAGACGTGGTCAGCTATTCACATGGGGGCACAAAGTCAAGAAGTAGAAAGGCCAAGTTCAATTTCTGCCAGGGCTCTGTCATCATGGAGGCCTCTGCTAGGTAGAGCTGACATCTAGATGGGCCAAACTAGCGGAGAGAGTGCCCAGAAAGAGGAAGAAGCCATACCTTAAACCTAAATTCCACCAGATCACCAGCAGACACAGGTCTAGGACATTCACAGAGAATGTGGAGTCATGGGTGTGTCAGCTGCAGGAGGCCCACAAAGTGTCTTCCTAGCCTAACTAACTCTAAACCGTGATCAGGGTAAAGCTGTAGAGTACCAAGGCATGTGTTGTTGGGTGTGACAAGGAGCTGCTGTATGACCAAGCTGAAGCCACTTAAACTCAGCCTCTGCAAGACGGTCACGTGAATGGGAGCATGACCAGCAGGGTCAGTGATGTTTGAGCAAGGAGATGAACATCTTTGACTTTGAGTGGGTAGATCTGCTGCTTCAGGGACCAGAGTAACCTATAGGTGGGCCCAGCCAGAACAGCCTGCTCTTAATCCTGGAGCTAATGCCTTCGTGATCATGGGAACCCAAAGGGTCAAGAAACAGAAGAGAATCTACTGAGGTAGGACTCTTGTGCTGGGTTGACTCTACTGCAGGTCCGGCAGGCAAGCTTTTGCCCTTCTTACTGTCCAGGACCAGAAGCAGCCCACCTGCTACACTAGGAAGGCCATGGACAGCCCTAGGGAAGGTCCGAGCAGGGAGACACAGCCTAGGAACACTACCTTTTCCTTAGCTCCTGGCTTCTAACTGCCTAGACAAGAGTTCCCTTACCTTGCAGCCTCACCAATACTCAAGCATGATAACAGCAGCAAGGTCAGTCCTGCTCTGGGAGCCGCGTCCTCATGTTAGAATCTGTTAAGGAACTTAGGTTCCCATGGCAATTAACTTGAATTTCTAGGGTGAGATTGGCCCACTCCTTTCTATGTGAACTGGTGGCAGTGGCCCCATCTCCAAGGCATGTCAAGGAACTGAATGAGGTAATTGATGAATTCATACGACCCCTAGAGCCTAATTAGTCTAAAATGAACATAATAGCCCTAGCTGTGTGACCTTGTGCAAATTACTTAAACCTTCTGTGTCTCCATTTCCTTATCTAGAAAATGAGACTAATAGCAGTATCCACCTCATAGGGTTAAAGGGGGATTATGCGGGATTAACGGGGGATTATGCAAGTTAATATTTATAAGGCACTTAAGACAGTACCTGCTACATGACAAGCATTGCGTGACTTACAGTTATAGCCTCACTGGGATTATTTTTGTTAGCCCAGCTCAAGGAGGAGTGCTAGTCCATTTCACAGATAAGGAAGCTGAGGTGAGACATCAAGTCACTGGCCTGAGACTTGCACCTGAGGTTCTATTCTAACTACAAGTGAGGTTTCACTGTCCCTTTCGGTGGCTTTTCCTCTGCAGAGACTGCTAGGAGGATTCTGGAGTCCCTCTACAGCCAGCCAGGTTTTGCTCGGAGGAGACAGAAACATCTGCTTCTTACAGACAATAGAGCAGAGTTGAGGAAATGGTTGGCTTGGGATGGATTCAGCTTCAAGGCTTTCCAAACATTTTAACATCAGCAGTCCTCCTCTGGGCCTCCGTCTATTGGTGAATGTGAAGGCTGTGGGTTGGCAGCTGTACTGTGGGGAATGAATGTGTGTGGGCGTGCATGACTCTGTGTGTGTGTGTGTGTGTGTGTGTGTGTGTGTGTGTGTGTGTTGAGCATATGTATATGTAAATGTGGTGTGAGTCTGTGTGTCTATTTGTGAGTGTGTGTAAATGAGTGTGTATGTGCAAATGTGTATATGTGTGTATGGATGAGTGTGTATGTGTGTTATGAGTGTGTATATGTGTGTGTGAGTCTGTGTTTCTATGTGTAAATACTCATATGTGTGTATGTGTTATGAATGTGTGTGTATGTGTGTATATGTGTGTGTGCTGTGAGTGTGGGCTGATGTGTGTGTGTGTATGTGTGTGGTCTGAGTATGTGTGTATATGTGTGGTGTGAGTGTGTATGTATGTGTGGTATGTGTGTGTATGTGTGATATGAGTGTGTACGTGTGTGGTGTGAGTGAGTGAGTGAGTGTGTGGAGGTGTGGTATGAGTGAGTGTGTTTGTGTTTTGCCGTAGTCTGCAAGTGGAAAAATAGGGATCCCTGACACAGATATCATCTCCAGGGCTCAGGTCACAGGAGCATTCATGAAGGGACAGAATAGCTTGATGCCTTTCAAAGACTCTCCCGAAGGTGCTTGTCGAACCTTCTCCAGCCACCTCGACACACCCTGTCACAGTCACACCCCTACATGCGCGCGCGCGCGCGCGCGCACACACACACACACACACACACACACACACACGTACACAGAAGAAATGATCAAGCATCAAGTATTCTCTCGTGCTACTTTATATGGCAAATAATTGAACTGTACCCTTGTGGTCTCGGTGAGGAGTTTCATCCATATTCATGCCTCTCGTTTCCTGTGGAAACAACACGCCAGGCATCCCAGCTCAACCGCAAGCTGGAAATCTCAGGCGCTAACTCAGCGGGCTCTGGGTTCCCATCTTCAGCCTGGAGAGCGCAGATTTAGACTGTGTGTAACTAGCGGGGAGGCTGCCGGTCCTGGACACTTTCCTGGCTTTTGTACCTCTTGGTCCCTTTCTCTGCCCCTCTCCCAGCCCACCGGAGCGCGCTCTCTGTCTTCTCTGTTTTTTTTCTCTGCAATCCCTCATCTCTTCCTCCTTGCCTTCCCTTCCCTTCCCACCATTTCTCCTGCAGAGCCTCCTCAGACTCAGTCTCCTGCCTTTCGGGTCTCCTCCTCCATCCAGCACTAGAAAGTTCCTGTCTGCGTTGGGAGTTCCAGTTTCCTGCCTGGCTAAAATGGGGAGGGGGTGCGGTTGAGGCGCTTGGAAGCTGCTTTGGAGTGTGCGTGTCTATGAATACCAAGCATGTTAATAGGTTAAAGTAAATCTAAAGTAACATTTGAAAGCAGAGAGATGAAAGCAGATCACAGGCCAAAGATCAAACAATCTAGAGCCACTTCTAAGCCGTTTGCAGCTGGAGGTTATTAGCATTTGAGAGTGAAGAGCATTAGAGGGAGACAGGGGGGGAAAGTTGGAAGGAATTTTTGTTGTGGAGATAAAAACTGAAATAAATGACAGTGGAAGGGGAGAACTAGAAAGATGCTGCCTTATTTTTTAAAATACGACATTGAGACAACAGTGGGGGGGAAGCCCAGTATTTTTAGCTTCTCATGCAGCATCAGATCTTGGTGTTGGCTCCTGAGGCCTCCAGGCTGTCCTCTGCCTCTTCCTGCTCCTCCCTTTCATACCCTCTCCTCCCCCTCTACCCTTCCTTCTTCCTCCCTGATTTCAACACTCCCTCCTCCCTCTCAGTCCTCACCCTCCTCCCTCCCCACTCCAGACTTCTAGAATGGAGATGTCTGGTTCCTTCCCTTCTAGGCATGAGGCAGAAGGCCCTTTCCTGGGTGGGGAGTGGGGAAAAATGCAGGTGTGTGGAAGGGGGAGGGGGAGGGAAATGGGGCAGTGATTCTGGAGCTCCTAGGCATGCCAGGACATTCACCTGCCTGGTTGGTGGATTTTGTTCAGAATATTTGAATGGATGGAGGTAAGGAGGTTTGGTTTGGTTTGGCTTGGCTTGCGTGTGTGTGTGTGTGTGTGTGTGTGTGTGTGTGTGTGTGTGTCTGTATGGCCAAGCTTAGCTGCCTAGCCCCCAGCCCTGTCCTGACTTTTCTGCCACCGAGCAGACGGAGGTCTCACACTCAGTAAGATAGATAGACACCCTCCCAGTCAGTATCTAGTCTCTAAGCTGCCAGTGTGTGCCCAGCACTCTGCCTGGTGCTGAGGACACTGAGGAAGAAAGCTGGTGGGGGTCTGTCTTCTGGGCTTTGCGAGGCTAGTGTGGGGGGGGGGGGAGGTAGATCCACAGACTTCAGGTTAGATCTGGGGGGTCGACCACGGTCCTTTACCACAGTTCCCTTCTGGCATCCCACTAGTGTGAGACTCAAGACACCAACATTCCATCAAGAAAAAGGAAGTGGAAATGGCAGAAATGGGGAGGAAATGTCTAATTTGGGGGAGATCTAAGCATATGCTCAACAGGATGGAAGAAGTCTGAATGGCCGGCCTGCTTGCAGAGGAAAGCATGGGTGAAAAAGAAGCCTTGCCCTGTGGACCCCAGGAGGCCTGAGGAGTTAGATATGGCTGGCCTGGCTGACTGTGGGAGAAACAGAGGGCAAGGTCTGCAGGTTGATCGCCTGGCCTGTGCAGACAAGCAAGCATCTCTCCTCCTGCCCTGGCTGAGTGAGAGGAGCCATTCTCAGAGGATGAGTGAAGAGAGAACTGGAAGGCACTTTTCCAACAGAAGGAAGGCATCAGGACAACCTACATGCCACTGGACCAGTGTCGATCCCCTCCTCCAGCCAGGCTTTCAAGCTGGAAACAGCTTGAGAAGCCAACCTAGTTGACTTAAGGAAAGAAAGACAATACTGCTTTAGGGTTGTCCTTCCAAGGAAAGTCAGTTCCTACCTACTCATCCCACTGTGAAACCCGCCACGGACGGGACCCACTCATGCCCAGAGAACTTCCAAAGCAGATTTTCTTTTTCTATTTTTTTTAAAATGCAGATAAGGGATCAGTAATGCTCTAACTTTTATTTGGGGTTTAAGATTTACTTGTTTTCATGCGATGTGTACGTGTGAATACCTGCATGTGTGTATTGTGTACCACTTGCATGCCCAGTGTTTGCTGAGACCAGAAGAGGGCATTGGATTGTCTGAAACAGGAGTGACAGGCCGTTGTTCGTCACCGTGAGGGTGTTGGGAGTCCAAGTCCCTTGGGAGTGCAGCAGGTGTTTCTAACCACTGAACCATCTCTTGGATTCCCCAATCAGGTTTTCTTAATAACTCCTTCACTCAGGTATGGGCAACCAAGGAACTCTTACTATAGATCTTATCATATGTTATATAATCGTGATGTTACTCAAGCTGAAGGGAAGAGAAGAAAGTTAGAAGAAGCTGAGAAGAAGAGAAGGAAACTTGAAGCACACAGTTGGCAAGATGGCTCAACCAGTAAAGTGCTTGCCCTACAAACATGAAGACCTGAACCTAATCATCAAAACCGTATATAAATATATATGCGTGTATTTGCATAGCGGCATTAACTTATAATCCCAGTACTAGGTAGAAAAGTATAAGCCGATCCCTGGGACTCCTGTCAGTAAGGTTACCATCCTCTTGGTAAGCTCCAGGCCAGGGAAAGGCCAGGTCTCTAAAATAAGTGGGTGGTGCCTGAGGAATGACACCCAAGGTGGTCCTCTGGCTTCCATATGCGTGTATACACCTATGCATGCACACTCACATATACACACCACAGACATGTACAAATGTACATAGATACACATATTCATATACGTGTATATATAATGTCCTCACAGAAATAAAAGCAGAGCTCCCACCTGAAATAAAAAGCAGTGGATGGGAGAGAGAGGGGCAGAGAGATCACAGATAGGTGTAGATTCGGGCTATCCTACATGGCAATCAAAGCACAGAAGAGAGCTCCCAGCTATTAAAAGTGATAGCAAAAATTCAAAATTCAATAAAAGGTTTGAAAGATAAAATAGATGAAATTTCCCCAAAAGTGGAGCAGAAAGAAAGAGAATACGAGGCAGAGAAAGGCAGATAATGACCAAGAAAATGAGAACATTAGAGTATCAGTTCAGGAGGTTGGTCATTTGACCGTTAGGAATTCTAGAAAGGTTCAGAGAAAATGGAGGGGATAATTATCAAAGAAATAATAGAAGAAAATTTTCCCAAGCTGAGAGATGTTGGTCTGCAGATTGAAAGGGTCATTAAAGGCCTAAGGTATATGATGGTGATGTCTCCTGCACCAGAGATGAGAAGCTCCTGAAAGCTGGGAGAAAGCTGCTCTCGACTGAAGGAATGGCAGCTTATGGGGGCGGCGGGGGGTGGGGGAAATAAGTTATAGATTACCTAACACATCTGCTCAGGTAGCAAATAAGGGTGATAGAATTTTCTTGCTCTGTTCAATCACTCTATGTGTGTGTGTGTGTGTGTGTGTGTGTGTGTGTGTGTGTTGCAGAGAAAAAAAAAAGCTAACCAGAAATGAGGAAGAGGGAGAGAACAAGCTTGTCCAAGAAGGACCACCGCACAGTGCTGACTCAGTGCTGACTCAGGAAAGAACAACATTCGGTTTATCGTTGTGTATGAAGATGATACTGACTGAAGTTTTTAAAACGTGGTGTAAGATTATTATTGGAAAGACGACAAAGCTCTGAGCTAAGACTTTTTTAAAACACGGAGTCTTACTTTGTGGCCCAGGTTGAGTTGGACTTCACTCTCAAAGTCATGGCAAGCCTTGTGAGTCAACCTGAGCAGAGATTTGAGCCATAAGAAGAAGTCAGTAGATGGGGTCAAAGACTGTTCAGTTATATTTGATGTAAGAGAAAGATGGGGGACAGAGATAAGGGCACACAGAAAGAAGGACACACAAAGAGAACACTCATCAATGGCGTCCTGCTTCCTGAGGTAGCAGTTGGCACTCTCCAGGGTGTATAAGAAAGCCCTTGGGTAATGGTGCACTTCTGATTTTTGTGACAGTCTAGTTACATAGTCAGATTATTTCTCTGAACTCATGGATTGCTACACTCACGCTCTACACATTCCATTACACACAAAATTTATCTCAAAAGAAAAATGAAGCAAAATAAACCAGAAGCAAATATTGCCCTCTAATGAAACACAAGCTGAAGTTTCTGAAGATAATGGACATTTGTATCTGCAGTTGACTGACATGAAACAAAGGAGGACAGCTGGGGGGGGATGGGTAGATCAGTGGGTAGGTAGACTGAGAGGTGAGTGGCTGGGTGGATGGATGGGTAGGTACATGAGTAGATGGAGAGGTGAGTGGGTGAATGGATAGGTGGATGAGTATATGGGTGGATGGTAGATGGATGGATGAGTGGGTGGATTGATGGATTGAGTGTGTGTATGTGTGATGAGTGAGTGGATAAATGAGTTGATATATGGGTAAGTGGATGGATGGATGAATGGATGGGTGGATGGATGGGTGGGTAGATAGATTGAGTGTGTGTATGTGTAATGAATGAGTGGATGGATGAGAAAGATGGTTAAATGTGTTGATAGATGGATGAGCAAATGGATAGATGAATGGGTGGGAGGGTGGGTGTGTGTATGGATGGATGAGTGTGTGAGTAAATGGGTAGATAGGATGGATAAATAAGTAGATAATTTTAAAAACGTGAAGATACAGCAAAATGTTAATTGCAAAGTTCAGGGTTTATGGTTTGTCACCAAAAATCCTTTTGGCATTTCTATGTATTTAAAACTATAATAAAATAAAATATATAATAAGATTTGGGGTTTAAAACATAGTTTTTATAGTATGCTATTTAAATGAAAAGATCTAGATAATAGGAAAACTATAAGAGTTTGAGTGACTGACACTCGAGGATGGAAAACAAGGAGTTACAGGCCAGTTAAATTTCAAAAAAAAAAAATCTTGCGCTATTATTTGATTTTAAAATTTTGTGTATAAGTAACCCCGCTTAAAGCACTCATCTGCTTTAGGTTAGTGATTCAGGAAAAGGAAAGAGAGCTTTATATTGAGATGTCTATTAAATCATTTTAAATGTCTTCACAAAAATGTACAATTTCATTCTTCGTGACTATAATGAAAACCAAGAAGAAGGGGTCATGGTGATGAGAGGTGCCTGGGGCTCCTTAGCTGAGAGTTCTGGAAGGCTCTGTGAGTAGGGACAGATACGTTCCAGACAAACAAAAAGAAAGTCAGAAAGGTCCAAGGCTGGACTAAGAAGGGCAGTGGGCCAGGTGTACGGCAAAGCAGGGAGAGGCAAGGGACAAAGGGATACTGGGTCTTAGAGCTCTGGGCTCTGCTTGGACAGTTTGGCCATAGTACATCTCAGAGAGCTCCTGTACTATTTACTAACAGTAGCTGATACTTCTTCATTTTCTTCCAATTTTACTTTGTGCTGATAATATTTTTCTATCTGTGTGCCAAAGTCACAAAGACTGGAAAGAAAGCATCAAGATCATGCTATGATCCTGGAAGTGGGGGGACTCCCAGAGCAAGGGCTATCTCTGTCTCTTCACGCTCTCTTGTCTACACCCCAACTCTTCACTTGACCATGGAATCCCTGCCAATTGTTTTAACAAGACCATTAACTCAAATATCTCCATTCCTGATACCAAGGACCATTTCCTGAGGGGACACAAGCATGGAATCCAGGAAGCCTGACCTTGGTACCTTTACAAGTCTAAGATCTTCAAGGAGAACTTTAGGAATGCCTTCTCTTGCCTTGGATAGAAAGAAGTTGAGGTCGGGGCCTGGCATCCAGATGGAAGAAATAGATCAGAGCCTTCTAGGGAGATAAGAAATGGGGAGACTGGAGAGAGGCCAGGCTATGAGGCAGCTGAGGGGACAGCTAGAGAGGTTCCTACTTCAGGCACAGAGTCTGAGGTGCTGGTGGTGAGAGACAGCCATGCACCTTTGGCTGGCAAGCATCCACCCCTGTGACAGTGAGTGGTACCAAGTGGGGGGCACCGTGGGCTCTGGCACAGAGCTGGCAGCTGCCACTGTGGAGATTTTTATGCTAATACCACTTGTCAAGCCGTCAGCTTTCGGGGCAGCTGGACCTGACATGAAAGCATCTTGGTCCTCTGGGGTTTGCTTCCCTTGAGCCTCTGCCAGGTCCTCAGAGATGGCCAACACAAGTTCTGAGCTGACTTCCCAGGACGGGAGTAGCCAGGAAGCAGATGTTGTGCAGGGAGATTTGCACTTGGGGACTGCAATGGGGAGGGGGGACCACTGATCTTCTCCGTAGCTTCATTCTCTAAGGCTCCACTCTCTCCTAAAGCCCCGTCTATTTAAAATAGGAGATCAGCTTCTAGGATGGTACACCTGGAGTTTCCTGATGGGAGGGTCCCAGTCAGCCCTCCTCCTCTGAAACAGAATACCTGAGATTCTAATTAAGAAGGAAAAAAATGTGGTTTTTTGTGGGTTTTTTTTTTTTTATCCTTTTGGGAATAAGATGGACCCACCACCCTGAGCTTGATTGGCAATGGTGTGAAGTGTGCTGGGGCCAATTGTTTACCTTGCAGCCAGAAATAAGAGAGAGAAAGAGGAATGGGGGACCCATGGAAGGCACAGCCACCAATGACTACAGAGCTCTCTTGAGGGTCTAACATCTAAAGTTCCACAGAGCCTCCCAGTAGCGGCATCCTGGAGATACAGTCTTTAATATATGCGGCTCTGGGGGATAGTCAGCATCCAAACAGGTCATGGCAACTTCATTCTAGTTCATTTGGTTTGAACCCTCTGTGCCTGTCTGGGAAGAGAGAAAAGCATGAGGTCACGGTTGGCTATGTGAGCTTAGTTCTGTGATCTCCCTCACCCATGTGACCAGTGTCCACCTTCATGCACTGTGTGTGAATGGCAGAAGTCTAGGTGTGGTCATCTACCAGATTCACAGACTGTGCCTCCTTCACCATGCCATGGTAAGTGGTATAGAGATGACTTGGTGTGTGGCCCCTGACATGCATGCATGCATGCATGCGTGTGTGTGTGTGTGTGTGTGTGTGTGTGAGAGAGAGAGAGAGAGAGAGAGAGAGAGAGAGAGAGAGAGAGAGAGTTCTGATGAGGATATGCATGTGCTTCAGATAGGAAACGCATAGTAAAGGATGGAGTATCTCCAGCTGTCAAGATCAAGGGTACCACCTGGGCCCGAGACCTGTAAGATTTTTAAGAACAAAATCCGGAGCAGAGATGGGTAATGGGATTCCTAGGGGAAATCTGCTTTCTGCCATTTTCCACAGGGTTGGAAAAAGATTGGGTGTCTTAGAAGCAGAGAAAGCTGAACTCAGAGGCTGGAGACCCTGTGGTACTTCCCAGTTCAGTTCCTCCTATGGGCTTGAATAAGGACTCTCCCCATCCCAAGTTTCAGGGTTGGTTTTTTTTTTTCACACATAAACTGGGTGCCACGATCCTGAGACTGCTGTTTCTAAAGCTACTGCTGACTCTTTCTGTGGGGCCCTCCCCCTGGAGCCTCAGCACTGTGGGGAGTAAGCTAGACAGGACACCAGCAGTGGGTGGAAGCCTGGGGGGATGCCTGCTGAGGAGAAGGCAGATGTCCTCTGAAGCCACCCATGGCTACCAGCACTCTCCGAGGTGTGTAGGGAAGTTTCCTGTAATTGGTTTATAGATGGTTCGCTCAGCATTGTGTCTGGCCATAAAATATACTCACTTAATAGTCTCCAAGGAGCTGCGAAACCTTCCAGACTATAACTCCGAGCTTCTCATCCCTCTTGCCTGGCCTGACACCGTATTTGGTGACTCTGATTTGATTTTGATATTAAATCTACCCTAAATGCCTCTGAGCAGTAGCCTTAGGGAGGACGCAGAGACAGGGAGAGGCCTATGGTGTCTGAAAATTATGACTCATGCCCATTATAATGGAAGGGATGACTGCTCTGCACAGCCCCTTCTAAATCACCCCTAGGGAGCTTGGTACTGATTCTGCAGAGGTTTAGACTGGCACATAAAACTGCAGGGAGCAAGTAAACATGGGAGGTCCTTCACCTGACCTAAGTCTCCACTACCAGGGACTCCAAGGTTCAGTGTTAGCCTTCTGGTAGTTCCTATCTTCTGGGTATCCTCTCAACCATTTCTGGCAGCATCTTCCTCTTATAGAACTCTGAAAAGCTGGTCTCTGAAAGCTAGTGTGTGGCTAGAGAGATGGCTCAGTTGGTAAAGTGTTTGCTGTGCAATCTTGAGGACCTGAGTTCGAATCCCCAGAAATCAAGTCGGTGTAACCGTTGCTTCAGTGAAACACCATGACCAGAGCAACTTAGGGAGGAAAGGGTTTATATGGCTTATTCTTCCACAGCACAGCTCATCCTCAAAGGAAGTCAGGACAGGAACTCAAACAGGGCAGAAACCTAGAGGCAGGAGCTGATGCAGAGGCCATGGAAGGATGCTGCTTAATGGCTTGCACCCATGGCTTTGCGTAGCCTGTTTTCTTATAGAACCCAGGACCATCAGCCCAGGGATGGCACCACCCATAAGGGGCTGGGCACTCTCCATCGATCAGTAATTAAGAAAATGCCTTATAGCTGAACCTTATGAAGGCATTTTCTTAATTGGGATTCTCTCCTTTCAGATGACCCTAACTTGTGCCAAGTTGTCATAAAACTAGCCAGGACACTGAGTAAAGCGCCAGGCATGGTGGCACATTCCTCTAATCCAGCCACCCACTCTATCATAATTGCTGAGTTCAGCTACAGTAAGAGAGCCTGCATGTGCACACACATTTACACATACCTGAATACACATGTGCACACCCACCTAAATATGTACGTACATACACGTATACATAGCTAGAACATGCCAAGTATAGGAACCCTATCATGTCCGTGATAATATATCCAAATACAAGGAGTATAGATAGTCCTTTTGAGATGAAGAGCATCTATCTGATGCTCTGCTGGGTCAGAGGAGGCAGATCAGACCATAGCAACCGCTGGTCAGAGTGAGGGCAACCGCTGGTCAGAGGTGAGGCTCCCAGCCATTTGCATCTCCAGAGTATGGACTAGGCCTCTGCTCTAAGGGCTTTCCATTTCCTAGACCTCTCCCCTTCCACACCTTCCTCCGGGAAACCCTTTCCAGGCCTCCATTTGGAAACACTCCCACCTTAGATTTGCTCTTAGCTTTTGGGATGTCAAATAGATGCATGCAGTGGTTGAGGTCATCCGCTCTAAAGTCAGATGATCTGGATTTGAACCTACATTGCATCATTTACACTCTCAGACAATGTACCTCTCCTCCCCGTGGCTCCATTTACTAAGCAATGGAAAGCAGGAGAATGGAAGTGCATGCCTCTAAAGGTCACTGTGAGGGTTGTGCGTAGTGGCTACAGAGCAGGGGTTGAAACCCACTGAGAAATCAGCCCATGTTAGCTGCAGCCGTCTTTTCCTTGGTCGGGGAAGGTGATGTGGAGAAGATCTCAAAATTTATACTGAATGGTGGTC
Organism: Mus minutoides; assembly: GCA_902729485.2. Lineage (NCBI taxonomy): Eukaryota > Metazoa > Chordata > Mammalia > Rodentia > Muridae > Mus > Mus minutoides. The sequence goes on along the minus strand of LR749672.1, from coordinate 814,627 downwards.
TCCAAATGGATCTTCAAGCCCTAGGAATGAATGAATAAGTGAATGAATGAATGAATGAATGAATGAATGACTATTACCGATCATGGCTGTTGCAACCAAAGCTGTTTACATCTTAGCTACCACCACAGACAGTGTTTCATTGTTTCAATGGAATGTGCCTATGCTCGACCCAAGGAGTGGCAGGATGAGAAGGTGTGGCCCTGTTGGAATAGGTGTGTCACTGTGGGTGTGGGTTTTAAGTCTCTCATTCTAGCTGCCTAGAAGTCAGTATTCTGCTAGTAGCCTTCAGATGAAGATGTAGAACTGTCAACTCCTCCTGCACCATGCCTGCCTGGATGCTGCCATGTTCCAGCCTTGAAGATAATGGACTGAACCTCTGAATCTGTAAGCCAGCCCCAATTAAATGTTGTTGTTATGTTACCTTGATCATGGTATCTGTTCACAACAGTAAAACCCCAAGACTGTGTACCAACTTCCTAAGTACTAACAGAGGGACCAGGCAGTTGAGGCTAAGAAAGGCCTTCTCCTGGGATCATAGCACTGGGGAGCACTGAGAGTCACTCTTGTCCAAAGGCTTCCTGAGCTAAAGAGGAGTGTATATTTACTCAGTTAACCCTTCGAAGCACCAACACATAGTCAAGATTGCCTAGGACATGTGGGTCTTTGAGCACTAGCATCTAGGTCCATGTTAGAAAAGTGTCACACCCAACACAGTGATTTGTGTGTTTCATTCATTTATTAAAACTGGAAGGGCAGGCATTGTGGTGCACACCTATGATCCCAGCACTTGGAAGGCTGAAGAAGGAGATGACAAGTTATGGACAGCCTGGGTCATCAGGTTAGGTAAAGGCTAGCCTGAGCAACCCTGGAAAAATCTATCACCTAAAAAGGAAGGTGGGTGTGCTGACAAAGAGAAAATGGGGGCGGGGTGCATAGAAGAAGGGAGCAGGGAAAGGAGGGGGAGAAGCAGGCTAGCAAACTCGAGAAAGAAAACAATGTTACCCCTCACACTCAGGGAAAGGAAGCAAAAGCTGGCAGAGCCAGCATGCCTGGCCTCAGTTCCCAGGGCCGAGCTCCCAGATCCACAGAATTCCTGTTCTTGTCATTGGTGAGGAGCAGTGGTCTTTTACCCAGCTTTGGGGGACTAGAAGAAAAAGTTGCCACTAGGTTCAGTAAAATGGCTTAGCCAAAGCCACACTAAGAATGAGAGAACTGACCACCAAGGGGTCCTGACCCCCAACCTGCTGTCCCCCCCTGTCAGGAGAACTGGTTCTAGGCTCCAGAATTTCTGTAACTAAGGCTTGTAGACAGATGTCCCTGTGTGGGATGGGGAGCGCAATCCCCTCCCCCTTCTCCAGCCCTACCCCACCCCCCAAGGTGCCTGCAGAGAATCTGCCCTCCCCCAGAACCTGTGTCAGCCACACAGAAAACAGCCCAGGCAGCACACAGCCTCCAGCGCCAGGGAGGCTCCGAGCTGGTATCAAGAGAATTTTCATAAACACAGCAGCCTGTGTCGGGGCAGCCATGTGGAAAGTTGCAATATAACCCACTGATGTCATGTGGCAGGGGAACCGATTTCCAGAGGCTGTACGCTGCTCTCTCTAACCCGCGTGGAGCAGAGCCCCAGACAGAGTCCTGAAAGAAAGCAAAGGGGAAAAAAAAAAAAAACCTCAACCACAAATCCTCCAGTAAAACCCTCCCTTTCTGTGAGGCAGGCTTGAGGTGGAGCCCAGGCTCCAGACTCTCCTCCAGGTGCTCCACTCTGCTGAATCCTGGATCAGGGAGACTGGAGCAAGTCCCCCACCCCTAGCCGGCAGGCCTGTACTAGTCTGTGGGCCACAGAGCCCTTAAGTCCTTAAAGCCAAAGTCGGAACTGCCTTGTGTCCCCTCTACCCTCAGGCAGGCTTCGTTCCTAGTTCTTAGTCCTGACCAGACTTGCACTCTCCTTTTCAGTAAAGACTGCAGGTTTCCGGGTTCCACGGACTGGCCTTCTGCTTAAGTACACATCTGCTCCTACAGAGAGGAAGATGGGGCAGAGGAGTGAGTCATGACACCCGGTAGGAGTCTCCAGATGTGGCCTCCCTCACTCCCAGGTCCCTCTGGCTGGCAGACCTTGGCTGGGTCATTGACCTACTCCGGGCTGCAATCTGCTCATTTTTAAATGAGGGGGGAAGAGGAAAATAAATATCATTTAAAGGTCCTCTCCGATCAAAATGTCTTCTTTTGTGGCTATTCACACGTAAGGAGCTGTACAAAAAAGAGCAAGATACAGAAAGGATGGTGGCAGGCTTTATTTATGGCGCCTGGGCGTTATTTATTTTAGGGGGTCCTTAAAATGATAAAATTCGTCATTCTTGTCGCAGAGAAGTTGGAAACTAAGGGAAGGCTTTAAAATAGTTACTGGGTGTACTGTTTTTTAAATTCCATTTTGTTTATTTAGTCCTTGTGTGTGTTCCTGTGCTTGTGGAAGCCAGAGGACTGCTTGACTTGTGAGAGTTTGTCCTCTGCTTCCACCCAGTGAGACCCAGGGTTACAACTGAAGAGGTCACCAGACTAGATGGCATCAAGCTTTGGCAGCCCAGCTTGTGGCTGTTGTTGTTGAGTTTTTGTTTGTTTGTTTTTCTTTTGTTTTGTTTTGTTTTTAATATGAAAAGAGAAGGGAAAGCTACTGAAGTCCAAAGATGGGGTTGGGGGTCAGGGGAGATTAGGGTGTGGAAGGAGACAAAAATCAACCCAAACTAAGTAGGTGTGAAAAGGCCTTAGGAAAACCTGTTACTTTGTAAGGTGATTAACAAATCCAAGTTAAAAACATATACCTAGTTCCACGTGACCCAGTGATGATTTCTGTGAACCTACAAGGCTTTTGTTGTTGTTCTTTTATTACCACTGGGTTTGTTTGCTTGCTTGTTTGTTTTTCAAGACAGGGTTTCTCTGTATAGCCCTGGCTGTCCTGGAACTCACTTTGTAGACCAGGCTGGCCTCGAACTCAGAAATCCGCCTGCCTCTGCCTCCCGAGTGCTGGGACTTATTACCACTGTTTTAACTGCATGTTTTCCAGGCCTGTTAACCATGTGGAGTGTGCTGTCTTCAGTCTTTGCCTGCCTAGCTATAGGTTTTCTTTAAAAGATAATAATAATAATAAATAATAATAATAATAATGATAATAATACGTAGCCCATACTCCAAACATTTTGGAATGCATTTTAACTATTTTCTTACACCAGTATTTTCTTATAAAATGTCACTTGCTTTTATTTGTGCTTTGTCCTCATGATTTAAAAATACAGGTATGTGTTTCTTTCCTTGTTTTGTGCATGCGTGCATGAGTGTATGTGAGTGTGTATGTACGTGTGTTTGTGTGTGTGTGTGTGTGTGTGTGTGTGTGTGTGTGTGTGTGTGTAGGTTTGTGTGTATAAAGGTGCATGTGTGGGAATCATAGAACATCTCTGGAGACTTCTCTTCTTCTACTCTGTGGGTCCCGGGTTCGAACTCAGGTTGTCAGGCATGCCAGCAAGTGTCTTCACCTGCTGAGCCAGCTCACCAGCCCTCGGGACTTTTAATATTCAAACAAATCGCAAATGAAGAAATACAAATGGTTGGGAAACGTAGAAAACACATAGCCTCTGCCAAAATCCAAGATAAGGAATGAGATGGTTTTACACATCTGATCAGCATTGATCTTTCCTTAAAGCTTACAAATTGCACCTCGATTATTACCCTGATGACAAAGTAGACAATTCTCCCTTTGCATGGCTAGCAGGTAAAAACCTATACAGTTTTATCTATCAAAGTATAAACTGTGCATGATTGTTCATTTAATAGTTCTCGAATTTACCCTATGGGAATAATTGCCTAAGTAGGAAACAGTATAGGTACAAGAATGTTTGTGAAAAGCCTTATTTGTAACAGCAAAATTTTACTTACACGCCAATCAATAGGAGAGCAATCCAGTAAAGCAGGAGACATACAAGAGAGAGTAGTACGCAATCATTAAAAATGATAATGTGGTTCTATACTTATTGACTTGCAGAGATGTCTTTGACATTTTGTGTCGTAAAAGGGAGGGGGGAAAAACAGATAACAGAGGAGCCTGCAGAGCTGACTTCCTTCGTGTGTAGTCACATGCACAGATCTGTGTGCATCTTGTAGAACAAAATGCCCAAAGCGTTGCTGGCCTACTAAGAGGGGCTTGAAGGTTAATGTCCAGCTAGAGTGGGTAGGGGGCTGTGGGCTAAGCACTGGGCCCTCACTTTGAGTCTACAATTGCTAACCAACCATCAGGGTTTCTTTTGTTTCTCAGGAGGTAGGTTCGTTTCGGAAAACAAGGGAGATCCCTGTGAGAGCCTGGAAACCCCTCATTCTGCCGAAGCTATAGACGAAAACATTAATGATGATTATCTCTTAGAAGCAGGGCTTGCGTTGTTTTAATTTCCACTTTAATCTTCTGGTTATTATGTAAATATTTTACAGAACAGTTTTTGTACTGTGTGTTGTCTTGAAGACTCACAAGCCCTGGGACCTTCTGCATTTGGTTTTTATTGATACTCACATAGCAGAGATTGCTGCAGCCTTTTGAAGTTTCCTTCCTCCAAGAACTTTGGACCTCTTAACAGGCACAAGATGTCTGGGTATGTGCAAGAAAGGTTCCATTCGGAGTCTACTTACACAACATCCCCACCACCTACACAACTCTTCTTGTATCGAAGATCCCCACCACTACCTACACAATACTCCTCATACTGGATATCCAGCCACTATCAGAAGGACAGTACCCCTGATGTCTTCCTCCTGGGTTTTGGCAACTCCACTACCCTCTTCTTGCTTTTCTTCCTTTGGTTCTGATTCTGCATTGAATACTCCCTGAATATGGAAACCCCTACCACCACCTCCACCCCTAACCTTGACTCTGAGTCCTAGCAGCCTCCTATGTGACATCTGACTTTGCTCTCACTTCCATCTTAGACTTTGCAGTTCTTTGGCAATTTTAGGACAGCCCCAATATAACTGCAACCTATCCTACTCAATCCAAAAGTTCTTGTACCAAGTTGTTATTATGTACACGATCCCTGGGCTGCCCCTTTGGGACATGGAAGCAATGATTCTGAGTCCCCATTCACGGGAGTTTGGGGGATCTCAGTATGTCAAAGGCCACAATAGGATGGCCACCATAATGTCATGCAAATGACACTGTAAGATTATAATTGCCAAGCCTTGCTATGGACACTTCGCCTGTCATCTCATTCAACACTGTTATTATTACCTTGAACACAGTGCCATTATTACACCCATTCAAAGACCAGGAAACTGAGGCACAGGGCATAACTTCTTCAAAGGAACCGAAGAGTGAAGGGGAGGAAGATCAAGAATTGGAACCCAGGTCATTTGGCTCCTGGGGAATGTGGGTTTTAGTATCAAGTTCCAAAAAGCAGAACTACTGAGCACTGTGTTGGGCATGCATCCAATGAGCTACGGAAACTCTGCAAAGCGAGGTGTGAGCTCTTCTGGCTCAGACTCTTGGCTTCCTTCTGTACGTGGATGTGGGTGGGTGGGTGGGTGGGTGGGTGGGTAATGTGTGTGGGTGCATGCTTATGTGGGTGTGTGTGCATTATTTTATTGCGTGGCAACGATGTGTGTGTGTGTGTGTGTGTGTGTGTGTGTGTGTGTGTATGTGTGTGTGTTCAGAAGAGCCCACGCGTTTGTGTCCATGAAGATGAAGGACAGAGGACAGCTCAGAGTTGAGTTCTTTCTCAGGCACCAACCACCTTGTTTTTAGGCACTTGGTCTGGGATTCACCAATCACTGGGCTGGCAGATTAGCAAGCCCCAGAGATCTGCTCTCTCTGCCACTCCAGCTATGAGGAGACAAGCTCCTGTCACCATCCTAGGCTTTTTATATGGGTGAATAAAAAACGGTTTTAAGTGGATGAACCCTGGGCATTTCCAGGCTTAGCCATCTTCTTAGCCACGATCGTTAGCTCCTTGAACAAGACCTTTTATGCTACTCACCTGTTCAACCAATGTCCCTCAGGGAGTGAGTTGGCCAGACTCTGCTCATACCACCTCAGACCCCGCCTGTTATATCTGTGTCCATATGCCAGGAGATGAGGTGCACAGAGCAAACCTAAGTTCAGAGCTATCCCAGTTGTCTCTGAGCTTTGATGAACACAACCCTACAGACATTTTGTGTCCACTGGTAAGCTATGCCTTCCACAATGAAGGTGTCCCAACGGGGCTCTGTTTAAATTAAATGTTTGCAAATTGAGTCCCATTTAGAATGTACTGAAATCGCAACCTGATAACACAGTAGTACTGACTAGCACTGGGTGTTTCCCATGTACTGGGAACTTTCTTGTGATAACCATTTAATTCTTAATATGTCTGTGTAAGGCAGAGCTAATGAAGAAACTAAACCTTGAGAAGTCACCATACTCGCTCAAGGGTCAGCAGCTAACAAGAGGCATCTGACTCTTAAAGGGTCACTCAGCCAAATTTTAAGCAGACTCTGGGTGAATCAATTTTTCCGAGATTTGATTCATGTTTTCTGAAAAGAGAACGGACCACACTTTCTTGACTATTCGAATCTTCACACTTTATGCGAGGCTGAGAAGAAATCTAAGTGAGAGGCTCTGGCAACATCTAGGAAGGAGACAGTAGATGGGGCTTACCAAGGTCTTCCAGCAGGGGGCTCTCTAGAGCTGCCCTGCCAGAACTAGGAACCAAATGAGCGCTTCTGCACAATGCCAGTGCCTTCATGGTCCAGCCACGAAGTCTGGCTGGTAAAGACAGCTGTGTGAGACCCCAGGATAGGGTCTCTAGGAGCATGGGCAGTCGCTGAAAGGGAGCTGCATAAGGGCGGCTCACGCTCTGTGATACGCCGCTTCCGTCGCCATAAACACTGTAGCTGAAGATTCCCATGGGGCCTTCCTAATGGAGGAGATGGATACACTCCAGCGCAACCCGCCGGGTTTCACGCGCAGCTCTGACTAAACTCCCTATAAAATCAATCCCGCCTTTTCTCCAGCTGTGACAGGGTGTTCTAATATTAATCCACTCTCCTTGTAGGCCACCCCCCCACCCCCACCCCAGCAAAGGCTTTAATGATCTCTAGCCAGGCATAAATAAGGCCACATATTCAAGCAGAGAACGCCTGCGCAGAGGAGACTGCTTCCTTTATTCAGCACCACAGCGGCCCCTATTCCCCCTTGAGCAGCTTTCTTCTCTCCCGCGGGTGGGGGCTGCAGAAGAAGCAAGCCCCCGAGGCCGGTTGGATAGATGGGAAGGCCAGGGCTTCCTAAGTTGTTCCATTGGGACCTCAGCTGTTTGCTCTCACTCCTAATGATGCTGCCCTGGATGCTGCCTGGCTCTAGCCCCTCAGCTTCTAGCTCTGCTTCCTGTGTCTTGGGCATCTCCTCAGAAGCTCTGTTAGCACCCTTCTCTCTAAAGAGTAGCTGGGTCTGGGGAGAGACTCCTAGCAGCCAAGGGAAGAAGGGGAAGTGCTCGGAGATAAGCAGACAGGGAAGAGTCAGAGGTGCAGGTGCTGAGGTGAGCAAATGCCTGCGTTGTTGAGAGGATCTAAGCGGCAAAGCCTTCCCCCTCCTATCTTGGGACCCTCCTCTGAGGCCTCACAGCCCAGTGGTGTTTATGTGAGGCACGCAGAAGCCCCCGTACTGCCTTTGGGGAGGCTCTGGGGGCTTATTTTCTAGCAGGGAGCTGTTTTAAGAGTTGCGGGATCAGCTGCCCTCTGCATAAGCTAGCTAGCTGCCCGGCTGCATCTAAACCCTTCCAGCAAACTCCCTCCAGCGACAGCAAGCCCAGAGTTTACCTTCCGACTTCAGAAAACAATCCAAACAGTCCCAGAGCCTTTATGCAGGCATAACAGCTAGCTCTGCAGAGGGGCAGATCCTTAGCACCTCGGGGTGAAGGGGATCTGATGTCTCCAGGTTCTATAGCCTTAATGATCTTAGACTCCTGGATGATGTCAAGGAAGAATGCTAGGTCATTGTACTCTCTCAAAATAACTTGGTTTTTTGGTTTGTGTCACATTACAACAAACATTTTACCCAATAAAGCAAAGGCAGAGAGAGTAACGCTACCTACATCAACCCATGGCTGTATTTGAGCATCCTTCTTCTTTCAAAGGTTGAGCTGTGGCTTCGCTTTTGGACTTGCCCCCAATGCCCTGGAGTGATATTTTGCCTGCAAAAGTCCCATTGTGAGGTGGAGAGAAGGCTTATGGGGCCTTGGGACTGGTCCTTAAAGCTCGTTCCTCCACTTGCTCATCTACAAGAGGAGATGATGAAGCCACCACCCTGGGGTGATGGTAAGGATTCCTGTTTTAGTTACAGAATAGCTTTCATTTACTCTTTAACAATTTCAAACACGTGCCTTGATCACATCCACCTTCAGCTCTCCAGAATCAAATGTGGTTGCTCCACTAAATGCACATGCTTTGTAAATATTTATCTGTATGCCTATAGTGTCGTGCCACGACCTTGGCCACAGAAGCCCTTCCCTGCAGTAGCAGTTAATACTCACAGCTATCAGAGGGCTGAGAATAAGTGACTCTTGAGTGCTTAACCCTAACAGGGAAGTCTGTATCAGTCCACTAACCCCAGACCCACTGCTCCAAGGCTCAGGGAACATGGAAGAAAAGGTGGGCACAAGGTAAAAGGGTCAGAGGATGGGATGGATGCAAAAATGTTGTCTTCTAGACTTGGCATGGCTGTTGGATTAATGAACTCACAACAGCTATCATTATTTGCACAAGACCTGCACATGGTCAGGTCAACAAGACCAGGCGCATACCGGACAGCAACACTAACCAGACTCATTAGGTTAAAAAGTGATCTCAACACTTAGAATAGCACCCATTACACAGGAAGCAGGCAGTGAGCATGGTAACAGTATTGCTAGAAGCATCATTTTAATTATTTGATCTAGTTCATCATAAGGAATTGGGTGTGTGAACTGTTCCTTCTTTTTCAAGCAGCTGAAGTTACTCCCTGGAGTATCCTAAGTGTACCCATATGGGTCTTGTGTGGAAAGACATGGTGTCACCATGGGTAAAGTTGAATGCCACCATCCTGGGACTTAGTGTTGGTTGAGGTGAGAAGGGAAAAGCCTGGCTCTGGCCCTTTGTAAGGTCACATATTATGTGGGTTGCTTTTGAGTTGGTCCAACCAGTATGCCAGGTCCAACTTAATGTACGGAAAGGTTTATTTTGTCTCCTTCCACCATGGTGGGGAAGGCACATTTGTAGACACAGAAGTAGACTACCATTATGGAGGACCAGAAAGCTGAGAGCCGCTGAAGCTAGGATCTAGGCTCCAACCTTCAAAGGCCCATGTCTCCGATCCACATCTGTCAGTGTCGTGTCATGAGGGTCCACCGCCTCCCCAAATAGGACCACCAGCTGGGAACAAAGGTGTTCAAAGTGTTAGCCTAAGGGGTGCCTTTCTGCTTCAAACAATTTTACAGCCTGTCTAGTGTGGGCATGGCAACAGGTACCTCCTCTTTGTTCCTTCTCCGTCAAAGCCCACTGCGTGCCACCTCGTCCTTAAAAATTAACCTTCCAGGTAAGAGCAAAAGATGAGGCATGAAGTCCGGTGGATGAGCCTTCATGGCGGAGATCTCTCTAGCAGGCAGCCCGGGAACACAGTTCCAAATAAATAAGTAAAGATGTTGTCAAGAACCCAGAAGTTCCCTAGCCTCTGCAGAGTCTCAAATCCTACATCCTTCTCCGCAGCCATATCTACAGATTGCTCCTAACACCACAGTCCCTTGGGCTCCTCCTGGAGACGGGTCTGGCTTACTAAAGAGTGCCTGCTTGCCCAGCCCTCGTAGAGCTCTTAATGCTTTCTAACTTAAAACAGTAGATTACCAGAATGTTCTTGGAAGGAAGCCTAGATATCCCCAGTTCCCGGTGATAATAACAAATAAGCTTTTGTTTGCTACTTGTTCCCAACATTTTGCTAACCGCTTTTAATGTATTATCTCAGTCCCCATAAGATGCTGGCAGGGGTCTCCATTTCACAGGTAAACCCAGGGCTTGGAGAGACTGTGTCATCTGCCCAGGACTGGTGGCCTGCAGCATCTGTCACCAAGGCGACTTGAATCTAATGATAGAGAAAATGTCCTTTGCTCTAACAAATGCCACAAAGGATCTTGGTTTTCTGTAGTTAATTTTTTCAGAGGGACCCTCATTTCATTGTTAACCTCAATGCCAAGTTTAAAGGTGGCCAGTTTGATCATGCACGCTGCATATCCATTGCCAAGGACGACAGGAAAGACAAACAATAAGGGAATGAGACCCAGCAGTCAGCCATGATCAAATGGCTAGAAAGGCACAGAGCTGGAACCAAAACCCATGTCCTCTCTATTATGTGTTCTATCTAGCTGCCTTTTGGACCCCTTACCTGAGGCCAGAAACCACATCTCATGTATTTTTTGGCATTTGGCACCCAGGATCCAGAGAAGCTTACAGCATACAATATGTGTTTACTTAATGCCTAGTATCAAATCATCAAATCAGTGTCAAGCTCCATAGCAGTGAAGGCTAAGAAAAATACAAGTTGTTTCCCTACAAGGCAAATCTTCACTTCATGACCCTGTGCTCTCTCCACCTCTTCTACCTAGCCTACCTACCTTTTGTCTCCTTTCCCTTCCCAAGACAACAACCCAAGACTATCTTATGTGGAAACTCAGCCTCATACAAAAGATCCCCCAGAGTGACAGCCACCAGCAATACAGCTTGTGAACCTAGCTCTTGATTTCCAAGGGCCAAGGCTTCCCTTGATGCACAGGTTGGGGACTACTTTCTCACTGCCTGATGGTGCCTGTCTCAGGTTGAGGGGGTCCTTGGGATCACAGATTGGAGGCAAGTGGTTTGGGCAGGCCTCCTCCAGCATTGTCACATCAGGGTGCCGGTAACCATGCATTTTTCAGTGGGTAAGCGAGTTAATGGGCACAGAAAACATACACAACTTGTCAGCCCGTTAGCTGCTGCCGCTGCCACCAAGGCTTTCCTGCCTCGGGCGCAACTAGATTGCTCATCTGCTTGGCTGCTTCCTCCCTTTCCCTTTCCTTCTCAGCTTGCTTCTTTTTTCTCCCCCTTTTAAAGTCTCTCTCTCTCCCCCCTAAAGTCTGTACTTCCCTCCCTCTGCAAGCAGCTAAAGAGTCCCAGGGAACATTTTATTTATCTATTTATTTATTTATTTATTTATTTATTTATTTATTTATTTATAATTGTCTTCCTAGGCAGTTTTATTTATCTATCTATTTATTTATTTATTTATTTGTTTGTTTGTTTATTTTTAATTGTCTTCATAAGCAACCATTTCTAGAGAAGTCTCTGATATAGATGCCCATCCACCTGAGTTAATGCCCTGTCCTGTGTACCGACTCAGGAGACCAATTTTCAAGGACAGAGCAGTGCAGATAGAGTTTTAGCTGGAGGAAAGAGGAGAATGTGCTTGGGAACCTTGGGCAAATTCAGAGGTCGTGGTGGTCTACACAGCATGGGTATTCTTTCATTGGACACACACGCTCAAATGACCACATTGAAGGTACTCTGCCAGTGTGTACCCACCCTTACTAACCTGAAAGTTTATATGCATCTCCAGGGATACACAGCCCCCAAACCCCATGTCTTTATGCACACACTCAGCTGTCATCCCTACATGTAGAATATAAAGCGCAAACAGAATTTCAAAACCCCATGTTCAAAATGGGTGCTTCTAAATATTTACTCTTGAAAGAGCTCACAGCTGCAGGCACACCCTACAATGCACCCCTCTCTTATCTTCCTAAGATATCTCTCTCTCTCTCTCTCTCTCTCTCTCTCTTTCTCTCTCTCTCTCTCTCCACCCTTAAGCGTATGAACCCTTCAGCCCTATAAAGTCCACATGTGCGGTCCACTCTTCTCAGATGCATATCCCATGCCTCCCTGCACCAGCTTTGATACTGATGTTAGCAATTGCGCTGATGTTTCCCTCACAACTGCCATTTCTGCACACACCCCAGCATTTGCGCACACCACTAACAGCCAAAGCTTGATTACACATTTCCAATGTATATACACTTTTAACAGGCCTTATACACATGCACATAGCCTAGAGAAACTCATTCCCAACTAGCCCTGCCTACAAAACACACTTCTGTTTTGCACGTGTCTGCTCATGTTTGCAGGAGCAGTCAAGATGAGCATACTCTCTGTACTTCCCCATCCCATTCCCACCAGCCTAGCTGGGAGTTGGTCTTTAATATAGACATCAGATATATCTGTACACCTCTGTCTCTCTCTCTCTCTCTCTCTCTCTCTCTCTCTCTCTCTCACACACACACACACACACACACACACACACACACACACACACACACTCACACAGAGTCCCATTATACATGTTTGTATAATGTAGTGGTGGTTTGAATGTGAAGTGTTCCCTGTAGGCTTGTGTGTTTGAACACTTGGTTCCCAGCAGGTTGCACAGTTTTCAAGGGTGTGCAACCTCTAGGAGTCGCCCTGATGAAAAAAGTAGGTCACCGTGAAGTGGACAGCCCGGTCCCCATTCCCTGTTCACTCACTTTAGAACTGAATGCAAATGTGACCTGTGGCCAGCACACTGGCCCCCATGCCTTGTTGCCTGTGTCCTGGGCTACTCACCGCTCAACCCTGCCTGCCATTGGCAGTTGTGAGGTGGTATGGAATCAACCACTCAGACTCTAGGAGCAGGTGAGAAATGCCACAGCAAGCTCATCTGAACACTGCTGCAAGCTCCTTTAATACCCTCCACCCGCACCCCATTGGTCCCAAGAAGGAATCTCTTGTAAACAGCAGTTCCTGATTGGCTGGCATTGTCTGGGCCAGGAATCCTTGGTCTCTTGGGCAGTCCTCAATTAGGTCCTCCTGCAGAAGATGCCTTTGCAGCTGTGCAACCTCTGGTTACAGTTAACATAGAGGTGGCTGCCCAGTTCCTCCTACAATGCCTCGCCCACCATGATGGGCTGCATCCCCTAAAACAGTAACTCAAAGTAAACCCTTCACCCTCTGCTTGTGCATGTCAGATATTTGGTCACAACAAGTAACTAAACCATATCCCATACACACAAACTCTTAATCCCCAATTCATATGTCTAACAAAAATATTCCACAATAGTTTATTATTTGCATGATCATCCCATGTATAGCATAAAGACCCTTATCTGACCTTGTGGTCATATTCCAACATCCTTCTGGCTGTATACACATCTCAAATCTCAAATGCCTACCTCTCAAAGGCCAAAAGGCATAATATATACATATACATATACATATACATATACATATACATATACATATACATATGTGTATACACATATGTGTATGTGTATACACATATGTGTATGTGTATGCACATATGTGTATGCACATATGTGTATGTGTATGTGTGTTAAGATATGATATATATGGCAGATATGATATATATCATATATGCTATATGCCTTACAATAATTCCTTATGCATTTATAAAAATTCTGACATGGGAACATGCACCACACCTGGCATTTCCATGTATAAGTAGCTTTGTGCAATCCCTTCTAACAACCATGGCTGCATTGAATGCCCAGCCTCTGCTCAACAAATTCAATTAAACAATTTAATTACATCTAAACTATGGCCCCTTGGTTAAGTATCATCAAACTCTATGCTAAGCACTGGAAATAATCAGATGAACAATAGCCCTCGCCCTCAAGGAGTTTCCTGTCTTGGGAGAGAAATGGACAAGAGGGCAGTTACAGAAGAAGATGGTGAGCTGAATAATAAGTGTGCGTACATGTACGTGCATTCCTTTAAACACACACACACACACACACACGCACACTCTGCAGGAGCTCCATTTGGCTGTACCATCCTACACACACACCTAAGGTGCAGGAACAGGTACAGCTTAATCACAGTCACACATATTCTTGCTCTATTTGAACCTCACAATTTTAAGCTATAACCAATTGTGTCATCTAAATTGCTTCAACGCATCTCCACGAGTCTTCATCCTGGTAATGTTTGGAGCCCCTGGTAGGGCAGGATGCTCACCCCTTTCCATTGTCATTACTCGAGAATGATCGCCCCTCTTGGGCTACACACTGAGTGCCAGGCTCAGCAGAGACAGGCTCTCGGATACATGGAATAGGCTCCCAGATGTTGTCCAGCTTCATCCCCAGCGTGACCTCTGGACAAACCACAGATCTTGCAGTTAACCTCCTTCTCTTTGCCTACTACAGAGGCTGTCCTTGTCATAAAGGGACAAGAGCTCTTTCCTGCTAACCACTTCTAACTTGGATGGTTGGTGCTATTTGTTCTCCAAAGCCAATCCAGTCTAGATTCCTAAAACTTTAGTTTGTAGAGCAGAGTGATTTACTTCCTATATTTGTAAATAAAGTTTTATTGAAACATGATCACATCTATCTCCTTTAAAAAAGAAAAGAAAAGATATTATTTATGGCTGTTTTAGCACTGTAATGACAGAGTTCAAGAGTTAGTTCAAGAGTTAATCCCAGCACTCAGGAGGCAGAGGCAGGCGGATTTCTGAGTTCGAGGCCAGCCTGGTCTACAAAGTGAGTTCCAGGACAGCCAGGGCTATACAGAGAAACCCTGTCTCGAAAAACAAAACAAAACAAACAAACAAACAAACAAAAAAAGGGTTAGAAGTGAGACTTTAAATATTTATTGCCTGACTTTGTAGAAAAAGCTTATCACCCTGGAGCAATACACAAGGGTGTAGGCCCACCCTGGCCTCCTTTTCAAAATACTGTATAAGTTAGGAAGTAAGTAGAGAAAGTTAGGGATCTCTGAGGAAGAAGAGAAGGAAAAAATAGAACCGATCTGTGTCTAAGTGCATCCAACAAACATTTTTCAGATGCTCCCTATTGACCAGGACTCTGCTGCAGTCTGGGTTACATAACCCAGCTCCTACCCTCCAGTCTATGGAGAGACATTAAACCACAACTTACACAAGTGACTATGTAGGGAGACCTGAGATAAACGTTAAGAAGAAGAAAACGGTATATCTAAGCCAGGAAAAGAACCTTGTCTGTACCTCAACAGTTTAACTTAAACAAGTTAGACTTATCAACATGGTAGAGGGATTTTAAAAGCTCCCTGGATACCCCTAAGGGTGTCCTAGGACCAATAAGTCAGAGGGGAGACAGGTGATGCTGGTTCAATGCAAGAACGAGCTCCCTCCCCCCAGCACTGCCAACTATGGACTCTACTACTCTGAAGGCTGAATGTCCCTCTTAGGAAAGATATCTCCATCATTAACAGGCTTGACTAGAGGGAGCTGATGTGTGATGCTGTCCCCCGACCCCTGAGCTGCTTCTGCCTCCAAGAGGCTCAGAATCCACATCCTCCTTCCACTGACTCTCCCATGCCCACTTCTGAACACTACTGAGTCTGTGTGAAGCCTTTCCTGTTCTTCTCCAGCTCCTCAGTCTCGGGTCACGCCTGTTCCCTCCCAGGCAAAGGATTCAGAGGAAAGCAAAGCCCTGGCCATCCTTAATCCAGGATCGCTGTCAGGTGCTTGGTCACTTCGTGCCACCAGAAGCTGAGCTCCCAGCTCTGGGATATGGAAGAAAGAGGGAGAAAGGAGAAGATGGTGAGAAGAGGGAACTCAAGTCCAAAGGTGGGGATGACAATGAGAGTAAAGAAAAATGCATGATAAAGCTAGGACTGAGTTGGGGGTGGGGTATCTCAGGAACTCCATGCTTAAGTGGTTTGATAATGAAATGATTACTGTTTAGAGGGGAAGCCCACCCTTCAAAGTCCCTGCTGGCAGCAGAGCACATAAAAGCCTGAATAGCAAATATTTACTCGGAATTAACATGGAACAGATCCCATCAAGCAACCTTGAAGCTGTTTCCGGAAGTCTTACCTTAACGTCCTGTGTGGCGGGAGGGCTCAGGCAGGCACTAGACCTGGTATAATATGCTAAACAAATCTAATGGTGTGCTTTATTTTCCCCCCTCAGCAGAACTCTTAATTATGTCTCTTGCAAATGCACAGAGAAAATGGATTAGCCTCGGCAGCTGTTTGCTGCTAAACCGAACCCTCCCCAGAAACTTTGCAAGGAGACCAGGAGTCAGCAAACCTCCTCCCATAGCTGGCCGTGGGGTGGGGGTGGGGGCACAAGAGTTTGAGAATACAGGTAGATGTTGTTGCAAGACTGGGATTTCCACCCAGGAGATAGCTGCTTTCTGGCACCAAAAAAAAAAGGAGAGGCAGGGGTGGGTGAGGTGAAGGGGAGAATGGCAGTGGACAAGGTCAGCCCTACGGCAGTGTAAGCAATCTTTTTGAAAGACTCCTATGCTAAGGCCATTGCCTCTTGTCCATCTCCGAGAGCCAGGTCTGGCATACTCACCTGTGAGAAATGACAAAATGTGATTTGGTGGGGTGAGGGGTGGGTGAGGAGTGGGTGATGGGCGTCTTTCACTGCTGCACCCTTACACCTCCCGGTGAATTACAGGGGGCAGGGCATGTCACCTAACAGACTCTGTGGGAGTTCAGGAGTTGGGGTTTTAACTGAGGGAGTCAGGTCAATGGAGAGCTAGCGATGGTAACACAGGGTCCTGAGTCAGAGGGTAAAGGCATGTGAGGAAGAATAGCTCAGGGTCCGTAAGGAAGGGTGTTGTACCTAGTGCAGGGTACTGAGAAGCTGAGCACCACTAAGGGGCAGAAGAGACACCAAGGGCACCTGCCCTCTGAGCTCAGAGAAGTCACACATGCTGGTGTGGGTGTGTGTACATGGGCATAAGTGGGTTCATGTGCCTGTAGGGGCACACTGGCAACCCCATGCCTCAGAGGAAGAGTCATGCAGGTTCAATGTGATGATCAGCTTTAGTCAGTGGGGTGATGTGATGCCTGAGAGATAAGTAAAGCACACATCTGGTGAGACTACACGAAGACTACACTGTCACTGATGACTGACCAGTGGCACTGTAATGGAGGGGGAATCCCACTCTGGATATTGAGGCATCATATGACTAGGGCCAGGATGAGATCAGAATGGAAGACCCAAAAGCCAGCCACTGCATGCAAGCTCCAGTCTTCTGAGAACGTTGTTACTGCTGCCACCACCCCTGATCATCAGACCTTCTAATGTGGGTCCACACGATGACACTCCAGGGAGCTTCCAGGCCTTCGTCCCTGGATGGAGCTGTCATTGATCCTCCACGGCCTGAGGCTTCCAGATTCTTGGACTAAGCAGCTACTTGTTCCCTAGCTATTAAGTGAATAGATAGCCAGTGTTGACTACCCAGTCCCTGATGGGGCCAGACTTTTACATTTCATTTTTGGTGGCTTTGTTGTACTTGGGGAACCCTGATACAAAAGTCATCTTCAGATTACCTTTGACACTGTTTTGGATTCAGTACCAAGACCTGGGTCCCATCCTACCTCTCACTAGCAGATCCCAAAATCTCTCCTGGCCTCAGTTTCCCTCTTGATCATATTTCCTACTAACGCGATGTTTCAGGCTTGCCAATGCTAATGCTGCACTTGGCTATATGGCGTGATTTTCTTTATGAAGGGCTCTGGGTTTGGTTTCTCTAAGGGATGTAGATGGGACATGGGTTAAAATTCATGCAGTGGCAATATAAATTGAAGTTGCATCATAATCCTAATGATGGTGACATTTACTGAGCACCTGCTGTATGCTCAATACAGTGTCTGGTGTTTCTCATGTATCATCTCATTCAGTCTTTCCAATGATCTGTGGCACAGGTCCTTTCAATACTCTGAGTATCCAGGCGGCGCACTGAGGGTGTGGCAAGGCTGTAGATGCTCCAGAAGGCTGCACAACTGACCTTTATGTAGAGCCAGGACAAATCCGTATGGTTTCCGTATGTTGTCAGGAGACAACAACTTGGAACTGGAAGAGCCTAGGAAGCAGAGGTCCATGCTGATCACAGCCAGAGAAATTGGAGGGAGGTGAGAACACGGCTCTGGGCTCCAGTGGTGTAACCACCTGGAACCAGGAGTGTGAGCTTAATTTCTAAGTCAGAATCAGGCAAGTTTAAGGCCAAGCAGGATCAAGAGAGAAGGCACAGTGCCCTCTGCCAGTGTTAGGTTCTCCAAAAGAGCAGTACAGATAACATAACGCACACATACACACAAAACCTAATAAGTTGGCTTACAGGATTCAGGATATGGTCCAGGTAGCCCAACAATAGCTATCTCATGCTGATGAGGCTGAGAATCCAATAGTTGCTTAATCTACAAGTCTGGGTGCCTCAAACAGAACCCGATCTGATGCCGAAGGTCTAAAAGATTCCTGGAGAGCTGCTGGTTTTTGGTCTATATTAGAATCCTAGAGACAGTGGTCCTACTATCGGTGAAGGGATGCTGCAGCAACAGACTAACTGAACTTGCCAGCAAGAGTGGAAGCAAGCAGGCAAATAGCAAAGTTTCCTTCTTTGATGTTCTTTTATCTGAGCTGCCGCCAGAAGGTGTCACCTACATTTAGGGTGGGTTTGCCAGCCTCAAATAGTCTGATCAAGAAAATCCCTCACATGGGGCTTGTGCTTTTGTTGATTCCAGATGTAATTGACAAACAAAATGAGCCATCAGACTGATCAAAAGGTAACACTGGACCTCATTCTAGCCAGATGGTGCTGCCGATGTCCCCGGAAAGCCCAGAGGCGTCCCATGCAATCAGGGAAAGCTTCATGGAGCACTTGTTGGCACCAGGCAGCGGGAAAGGAGGGACAATGTAGACTGCCTGCCCTCGGGGAGCTTGGCATCTATCTGAGAATGTCATGATTGCACAAAGACTGCAAGCATGATGCGCCTAAGGAAGAAGGAGTTAAATGTGTATTATAGCAGTTCCAACACTACAGAGACAAACGAGTTCTGACGTGTATAATCTAAGAATTTTATTTCTTGCTCAGGTAACAAGTCAAAGTGAGCATTTGGGGTGCAGTAAGAACAGCCTGCTCTCTCTATTCAAGACAGCCGACCGGAGCTTTACTGTCTTCAACTGGCTTCCCAAGGGGCTATCATCCCACTTCACCAAAGGTCACCATTCCAGGCACTTTCTTTTTTCTTCGAGAAGTATTCTCAAAGGTTCTCCTAAGCCAAGTCAGGGCATAAGAGATGTCTACTGAATTCTTCTCATGCTAGTTGTAGGTCATTTGCCAACTCCAAGGGAAGAGTTGCGTGCCCAGGATGAAAGTCAGGCCATGACCTTACTGAACCATAGTGGAATTTCACAGTGGCCTAATTGAGTTTTGTACAGTCCCCCTTGCTCCAAATGCCTCACTTCGACCAAACACCTCTCTTTTTACCCCCCGCCCCAAATTCTGCACCTTTGTAAGCAGTGGCATATAATATTCAATACTATTGTTTTTCTTTTCTCAGACCTACAATCCCCCTCTGCTCTCAAAATCCTGGAAAAACAAAAACATGTCAATTGTGGCATTAGTTGTACTGTGAGTATCTTGGGAAGAAAGCCTTTGATCACTTGCCAGGGAAATCTGGGCAGACAGCAAATGAGGGCAGAAAGGTAAGGAAGGCATCAAGAGAGGCTTCCAGATCTGAGACAGGGATGGACATCAAAAACACAAGGAGCCAGCGGAACTGGACCAATCAAGAATCTTCCAGACTGGGCGTGGTGGCGCACGCCTTTAATCCCAGCACTCGGGAGGCAGAGGCAGGCGGATTTCTGAGTTCGAGGCCAGCCTGGTCTACAAAGTGAGTTCCAGGACAGCCAGGGCTATACAGAGAAGCCCTGTCTCAAACCCCACCACCACCGCCCGCAAAAAAAAAAAGAATCTTCCAGACTCTTGGGGACAGTGACTTCCCAGAGGTGTTCAAGTTGGTTGCCAGCTTCCTTCCCTTGGGTGTTCAGAAAAGGTGGAGAACCTTTAGTAAGGCTTGGGCACGTAATGGAGAATCTAACTTTTGGTACGCTACAAAGACTCATTAAATCAAACGATGTGGTGGCACGGGTCTATAACCGAAGACAGAAAGGAGGCTAAAGTTTCAGAGTCCCTAGCATAAGGCTTACCTGGGCTCAGAATAATCCCAAGGTCAGTCTGAAAAACTTGGCGGGATCCAGTCTCAAAATAAACCGTAAAAAGAAGGTTCAGGTCTGTAACCACTTGCCTTGTATGAGATGCCCTGGGGTCAATTCCCAAAGACTAAGAGATGATAATGGTTAACATCTGCAACACACTGCTTGAGGGAGAGGGAGAGGGAGAGGGAGAGGGAGAGGTGTCAGGGTGTGTGTGTGTGTGTGTGTGTGTGTGTGTGTGTGTGTGTGTGGTGGAAGTGGGCGGGCCAAAGACGTGATTGTGAAGAAGGAACAAGCTTCCTGAGGAGAGAGTAAAGAGTGAAGCAGGCCACGGGGTAAAAGTGACTTGCAGGTGACCTGGGGAGGGAGGTTGGGAAGCAGGCCTCCCTAAGGAGAGAAGACAGAAGCCTGCTCTGCCAGACTATAGACTTCTGGGGAAGAAGGAAGGGAGCTATTGGCAATGCCTGGCTTGCTAAGCCTCCAGGGGCAAAAAAAAAAAAAAAACAAAAAAAACAGGGAGTTCGTGAGAGCTGCTCCCTAAGGTGCCTCGGGCAGGATGCGGTGCTTTCCAGCAGGGAGCGAAATCAGGAGGAAGCGAATCAGGACCAGATGGAGTCAGTGTTCCAGCAACTGCACGTGGTTTCGGAAATAAAGGAGAGCCGTGGATTGAGGCCAAATGCAGCCCTTGGGGTTCCACAAACCTGCAGCCTCTGGGGAATGGCTCAGACATAGGGTAGAGAGACGAGAGACATCTTCCAGAGCATTCTGTCTCTACTGTTAGTTTTACAGTGTTGGAAATAGCGGTTGGGTTGACAGAAAGGGTGGGACCACGGCCCACGTGGATACGTGCAGGGCTACCTTCCAGCTCTCCATTGTCCATGCTGCAACTAGAGTCCGTGAAAGAGCTGGTGCGCTGGTGCGCTTCCCGCCAGCGCTTGTCTGTCAGCTCTTTGCACCCCCTTCCCTGGTCCTTCCTTTGGCCCACAACCCCCGTTCAGGGTCTTCAAATGATTCGTTAGTTGTGTGTTCCTGGCAGGATACTCGGTTTTTCTGTAACTCAGTTTCTTTGTTTATAAAATGACGGAGGAATGGCGCTGGGGACGGCGCTCAGTTGCAGTACACTCGCCTGGCATTCCTGAGGCACTGATTTAGGTTCAATCTCCCCCCACCCCCCAAAGAAAGTCCCCTGCAAATGAGGAGGACAAGAATATCCTCAAGTCCTCATGGCTACAGTTATGGAGGTATCAGGTCCTTCACCAAGGTCTCGGCATTCCAGCTGTTCACCAAAGGCTATGGAGTGAGGATGGAGTCCGAGGGAGTTGACTCAAACTCTAGCAGGAGATCAGCGGAGCCTGTCAGATCCAACACTGGCAGAGCTCAGAGCAAGAAGACCAACAGAAGCCCACACATCTGAACACTTAGAAAGTTCAAAATAAGATTTTAAAACTATTGTGTCAAATGATGTATCCTTTATTAGAGGCTGAAAATGTTATGCCCCTCCAAATTCATATGTTGAACATATAACACTATCATATGAGCAGGAGGGGCTGCTGGGTGTTGACTACATAATAACAGTGCAACCCTCACACTGGGATGAACGTTCTTATGAAGGCAGCCCAGCTCACCCCCTTCCTCCCTTCACTACCTGAGGATATAAAGAGAAGACACAAAGCCAGAAAGCAGATCTTGACCCTACAGTTTGGCAGCCCCTGGCCTTGGATTTCCCAGCCTCCAAAACTGTAGGAAATACATTTCTGGCTTCTAACTTACCCTGTATACAGTATTTTGCTGTAGCAACCTCAATGGACCAAGGCTTCTTCCTACCTTAACAAAAACATCTTCATGATGACAATGTCAAAATATAAGTGTTAGCTATGGATCATTTTACTGTGAATGAAATTCAGCAAATAGCAAAGATAGATTAACTTATTGTTTTGCACATGACTGTCTGAATGCTAACAACGATTGGATGAATGAGAAAACAAAGATTAAATCATTAAAAAAAAACTATTATAGATTTACTCCAAAATTATTTTTCTTGCTTCTGTTTAAACAGACCCCCTAATTGTGTTGCCATAATCAAGGTATTTACACAATAATTGTTCATTGCAAGTAATGCTAACACTGTTGTCAACTGTGAGTCATTGTGTTTCTTGGGGGTGGGTGTCTTCCTTACTAATTTCAATTTGGGGAAACTTGTATGTTGCAGCCATAGAAATAAGAAGTGACAATAAGAATTCTTCGAGCCATACTCCTAAGTTTTCGGGAGACAGCTTTAAATGTTGCTATGTTTAAGTACTACAGTGTGCTCACCTCTGATCAATTACCAGTTCAGAAAACACAGTAGTTCATTCTACTACTATTTCCTATCATTGAGTCTGCATGCTAGGTCTAGGCCTCCATACAGTCAGCATTCCACACCCATGGCATCTGCATCTGTGGAGTCAACCACTCTTCATATTGAAAGTATTTCTTGAGAAGCCTGTATCTGTACTGAACGCATACAGTCATCAATCCTCGAATAATACAATGTAATGAGTATTTTATATATATCGCATGCACGTTGCGTTAGGAAGTGTCAGTAATCTAAGTGAGATTTAAAGTATACAGGAAGTGTGTTTTGTTTACATGCAAACACTGTGAAATTTTATATATGTGGTTTGAGCATCTGTAGGGTTGGGGATCTGTGGGGAGTCCTGGAACCACCCCCTTGAAAATACCGAGGGAGAACTAGATAGATACAACCTTAAGAGAGATATTAGTTGTTTAATATTGCAAAATGTTTCTCGCTTTTTTACATTCAGCTACTGCAAATACCATGCTAATTAGTGAGTACTGCCAGAACTATGAATTTGAACACAAGGAAAACAAGAGATTGGGTGCTCAGAGCACTGGATACTTCATTATGAGAGAATCCACTGTACCCGAGCTGAGGAGAAGGATTTGACAAGTTAATTAATTGGTCTTATATCTAAGCATTTCCACTGCTTAAATCCCCAGTCCCCCACTACCCACTCCAAAGCACGATGTTCCTGATGTGGGCAGTGGCATAATCCACAAACCTTCATGGCATTTCTAGCTCAGCAAACTTTTCTCTCCTTGCTGTAAGGAAGGAGACATGGAGAAGCCTTTGCCTGGGGCCCGAGCAGTGCTCATGAGAGCAGCTTTTAGGGTTATAGATCCTTCTAAGGCCATGCTTCAAACATAAATGTATTCCTTGATGAATGTATTAGTGGAAAGTGTGGGACCAGAGATTTCTAAAGTGCAACCCACATAAATCCTCCCCGGGTCCAGTAAGAATGTTCCTGGGAAGTGCTCCCCGAGGAATAACCCCCTGAGGAATGTGCTGGCCCTTATACCCTACCTACCTCAAGCCACATGCACTTGCCCACCACCTTGACAATCCACCCATACTTCTCTGCCACGGAGCCTCAATGTTCAGTGATCCTGTTTGTGTAGCCACCTCTGCCTATAAGCCCCGCCCCTCTTCTCCAAGAGATTCATTTCCTGAGCAGTTCGTTATGACTTGGATATGAAGTATGCCCCCTTAGGGTTATATATTACAGGCTTAGTCCCAGCTACTGGGCTCAACCACTGAGAGGTGATTGGGTGGATCATGAGGGTCCCAACCTTATCTGTAAGTTCACCCATTCACGGATTCATAATTGGATAGTATTATTAGGAGGTAGTGGGAAGCATGACCTGATTGGAGGAATCATTATGTCATTAAAGATATTTCTTTAAGTCAGTGGTTCTCAGCCTTCCTACTGTTGTGACCCTTTAACACATCTCCTCAAGTTGTGGTGATCCACCCCCGCCCCCAGCATAAAATTATTTTCCTTGCTACTTCATAATTGTAAATTTGC
The DNA here is from genome assembly GCA_902729485.2 of Mus minutoides. NCBI lineage: Eukaryota > Metazoa > Chordata > Mammalia > Rodentia > Muridae > Mus > Mus minutoides. The sequence goes on along the minus strand of LR749672.1, from coordinate 790,717 downwards.
TATTGTTATGAATTGTAATGTATATGATTGCGTTTTCCAATGGTCTTAGGTGAGCCCTGTGAAAGGGTCATCACCCCGAAGGGGTTTCAACTCACAAATTGAGAACTAATAAGTTAAGTGGTATCTTCTCCCAGGCTTCTCTCTCTCTCTCTCTCTCTCTCTCTCTCTCTCTCTCTCTCTCTCTCTCTCTCTCTCTCTCTCTCCTTCCTGGCTACAAATAAGCAAACAACTTTGTCTGTCATATATTCTTGTCACCACATTGCTCTGCCCTACCATAGGACTACAGAAAGTGCTAGAAAAAGCCAGACATGGATTGAAACCCCCAGCCCTGTGGGCCAAAACAAATCTCTCCCCCTTTTAGGACATTTCTTTGATATATTTATCATGGAGATAAAAAAAAAACTAACAGTTTATATTCGGTGGGACATAAAACTGTACTTTTTATGGCTGTATATCTTTGAGAATCATCCTTACAACCGCATGGGCAGAAACTCTAGCTTTCTAATCACTTTCCTGGTTATGAACCCACTGGTTGCTGGGAACAAAATCAAGGATGAGAGATGGCTGGAGTCTCTGTAGGTAAATGATGGCCTGGCCACCTGCAGAAGCCTCCAGTGGGTCTAGCCTGGTTCCACTTCCTGCAGGTAGCTCTGCCCAGGTGACAGTCTCTGTGGGGTGGGATACATGTGATAGCCTTTAGTATGTGTTCAGCTACTCCTGCCCTATGTGACATTGAGGGTAATGTCATCACAGGTTAGCCATAGCTACCTGAGCCCCCTGCCTGAGTCTATCTCCAACCCCCTAAATAGAGAGATTTCCAGCTTATGTGCACTCTGCTGGACAGCCCCACAGCTGCTCTTCCTATCCTGTTCCTTGACTGTTTCAGATTCGGGGCATGCCTGGGCTTTCTATGGTACTCAGAGCAGAGGAGAGTTGCAATAGAAAGAACATCACCCCACCTTCTTGCCAGACTCACTACATTCCAGTACCTATTTTCCTTGGTCCGAGTTGCTTCAACAGGCCCTTGTCCCCCTTAGCTCCCATCACACATTCTCCCACTTTGGAAATCACCAAGGAAGGAGCAAACGGAAGACACAAGCCAGGCTCCCCCAGAATCCCCCTCACCATCTGCAGCAAATGTTTCATTTGGCTCTAAAGTGAGATGTCAGCCTTTCTTATTGTGAGGTCCTTCTTTCTGGTCCCCATGAATAACCTCCACAAGGCTCTGCTGCTTCCTCTGGCTTGAAAGAGAGAGAGAAGTCCCGTGTTTTTGCTTCTCCCTCCTTTCATTGGCTTGAGTACGGAACACTAGGACGTTGGGAGAGGAGGCAAGGGCAGTGCTCCTTCCAAAATCCCAAGGAAGGCCCATACCTGGTGTTTCTCTTTAGAATGATGTTAAATTACAATTTCCTTGCATACAGCTGCTGGTCCCCCCAGGGTATCCTTGAAGGGTCAGTTGGGTCCCTCCCAGGAGGCTGTTGCAGCCTCTTGTGTAAGGAGGCCTCCTCTGCAGTCCCTCAGTGGTCCTTTCTATTTGTGTCTGCCTTGCTGTGGTCAGCTTAGCTGTCCGCATCTCTTTCCAGGCAAGGCTCCCAGTACTTAAAGCGCACCGTCTACAGCTTAAGCACCTTTTCATCTAGGATCCAGCACCAGGTCTGACATCTCTTGGACCCGTGATAAATGTTCAATGGATGGAAGAATGGAGGGAGTTAGCTTAAGAAACAAGGCTTGACATGAAGAACGTGACTATGTGATGGCTGGCTGAAGAATTAGTGCTTCCCTGGTCCTGTCCCCACATCTCCTTGTTCCGTAGCTTCCCTGAGTGTTCTCGGAATCCCACCTGCTGATACCCTCAGCTCTCAGATTCCAGGAGAGCAGGCTGCCCAGTCTACGATAATGAAACTGTTAGCTCAGGAGGCCACAGCGTCACCGTGTAAAATCACAGTCTATTCTAGTTAAATTAACTAGGTAATACTCTGCATTAGTGTAAAATTCTCCATCAAACCATGAAGACTGGCATTTAAAACATTCGGGACCTGAGAACGGGAGGAGAGAGCAGAGGAACTAGAAGAGAGCCATTGCTTTTCCTGGCAAGTCACGTTCAAAAGGCTTTTTAGCCCAAAGAAGCAGGGGAAGATTCCACCCTGAAGATCCTCAAAGCCTGGTCGGATGCTTCTGTCTGGGCCTCCTCCTCACCCAAGCCTTCAACTCCCTCACTGAGTTGGTTGGTTTTGTTTTTGTTGGTTTTTGTTTTTGTTTCTTTTCTGACGTCACTGGCTACTCTGGTTCAAACAGGAAATGTCTTCCCACGGACGCACATAGCAGCTTGTGGCACTGCTTTTGGAAGGCAGTGGAACCTTGAGTAAGACCTCACTGGAGAAAGTAGGTCATGAGGGGAAAGCCCTGAGCTTGTATAGCCTGGTTCTCCCTCTTTTCTACTATAATTAGGTGTAATGTGGCCATCTACCCAGCACCCCCACCTCGTGGCTTTATCCCACCATGGTGGGCTACATCCCATCAAATTAAAAGCCAAAACAAGTACTTCCTTCCTTACGTTGCTTCTCAGGGACTATTCAGCCACAAGAAAAATGACAATATGCTAACACTGCACCATGCCCTCACATGACATGTTTGATGAACTTGGGGGAGGGGTGTATCAGACCAGAGGAAGAATAAAAGATGCTCCTTGAAGCAAACCTTACACAGTGTCTCCAGTGCCATCTGCATAGATGGCATACTTACCTTCTAGGGAGTCACCCTTACATCCTCCATTCCAAAAAATAAATTCAGGCATCTTACATTCCCGGCAGTGTTCAAGGGAACCCTGGTCACTGGGATTGATCAGATACTATCCTGGAATCTTGACTGGCTGTTATTGTCATGAGCATCTTGTTCTGTCAATAATACATTTATTGAGTACCTCCCACACCCCAAATGCACTAGAGGAGGGGACTTTAGGGAAGGGGGTTAGGCCTAGATGGCAAGTGGCCTGTGAACCTGAGGGATGAGACTATGCACCCTTTACCTTTCAGATCTCCATTTTGGGTCTCCATTGTGACAAGCCAGTTGGTGCTCTGCAAACGCTGCATTCAGTGACAAAAAGAAAAGTAGCAGCAGCAATGAGTCAACGTAGCGCCGCGTACACCCATCAAGCTGGCAGCCAGTCATCCCAGCCCCTCGGGGCTCAGTCCTAGAGCCCCTGCAGGAAGGGGAGAAGGAGGAGGCCTCCCAGGAGACTTATTCCATGCTGAGGTAGCATACTGGCTGCTGTACCCTGGGGAGCCAGCTCTCTGCATAAACGCACAGATAGACAGATAGAGCATATTAAGCACACACCATTGAGGGGCCTCGTATGGGAAAGACATCGATTCTAAGTGGCTGTTTGCCATTGACAAGCCACATCACTGAGGCTAAAACAGACAGCTTTGGGTTATCTGGCTCATATCCCCCTGATCTCTGCAGTCCCCCCCACGTGGGCACACATGCACCCCAGGGCCCCTGCTTGCTCTAGCCCTGTGACCAAGCTGATGCTACATTCTGGGTGGCAGACTCGCTTGGCAGAGACCAGATGCCAGCACATCCCTCCCTGTCCCCTGGGGTACCCAGGCCCAGCTGCAACAAGCAGGCAGCCTTGAGACCCCATCGTCCCCATCCATCCTCCCCCTCCCAGAGCCCATCAGCTCATCTCCCTGTCTTCTGGTCTCCTCTTCCACTCCAGCCTCCCTCCTTGCTGTTTCTGCCTGTGTGGGCAGGCGGCAAAACCATAGGAATACATTAACATTTCCTTAATTCTATCTGCGCCTCCAAAACTCTGAGTCACAACTGGGTAGGTTTTCATGCCCGGTGAACTGTCAGCCTCACTCAGAAATGCCGTTTTCTACTTGGGTCCTAGATCAACAGAGGGACAAGTGTCAGGTTCCTATGGGAGTAGGAGATGACCCCTGACTGGTCCTGCAGAGATAAAAGGACAGGCCCTATGCTTTGCTTCCTCTGGTAATTTTCCACCTCCTATGAAGTGCATTTAACCCACCTCATCTCTCTGCTGTGCAAACACAAGCATACAGATCTGAAACACCTTCTCTGAGTCTCTCTCAGCTCATCATGAAAGAAGCAAGGCCACTACTCTCATCTGTCAAGTCCGCGTTTACCCTATCCCTCCGACCTTACCGTTAATGGGAAATTTTCAGGGAATGCCTATCCCTTCCCTAGACTTGGATAGTGCGAGTTCTGCCTGTTGCAGGATGCACACCGCCTCAGACAAGCTTGCTTGGCTAGCAGTGTTTGAGAAAGAGGCACACTTGAATGGTACATGCCTTAGCAGAGTGGGGGTTCTCCACCTGCCCACGAGGCATCCACTTCTTCTTGCTATATCCAGCTCTATATTCACGCAGATGAGCCCCTACTGTTCGGAAATTGCTCATTCACTTCGACACATAGGAATCTGTACTCAAGGTGGCCTGCTAGGCAGTAAGTAGATACGGGGATGGATGTGGGGTTATACCCCTCTGCAAAGCAGACAGTCATAGAAAATAGACACAGTGAGTATCTGAAAGCTGACAGTAGAAGTACCAAGATGTACCAGGATGGGCTAGAGGCCAGGGCAGAAGACAGTGTGGTGGTCCTAATAAAATGGCTCCCATGGGTCCATGGGGACTGGCACTGTTAGGAGGTGTGGCCTTGGTGGAGTAGGTGTAGCTTTGTTGAAGGGAGATTGTCACTAAGAGGTGGGCTTTGAGGTCTCAGAAGCTCAAAGCAGGCCTAGTGGCTCTCAGTTCCTTTCCTGCTGCCTGTGGATGAAAATGGAGAAGTCTTGACTCCTCTAGCACCAAGTCTACCTGCATGCCACCATGCTTCCCACCATGATGATAATGAACCAAACATCAGAAACTGTAAGCCAGGCCCAATTAAATGTTTTCTTTTAGAGGAATTGCTAGGGTCATGGTGTCTCTTCACAGCAATAAAACCCTAAGGGAGAAAGCAACCACACAGTGAGTGAGGGCTGGGAGGAAACAAGGGAGGCCATCAAAATAAATCCCATCTTCTTTGCCAAAACAAAACTCAACTTCAGATACCTAAATGAAGATGTCTCCTTGATCCTACCCACACACAACTCCCACTTGGCCCACCGCTCTGAGCCGTTCCCTCCCCCACAGAAATGAGCCTAGACTTCTGGGTCAGGGGCCATGTCTCAGGCCCAAGCTCTTGACATTTATGGCCGTTCAAGGGATCGAACACCCCTCTTTGGATTAGCACCAGGGAACCAGGGAAAGAAGACACTGATCCTTCTTGAGAACAAGAATGTAGCAGGCAGAGACTGTGGGGCCAGACCACGTACAGGCATGGGCAGGACAGAGTACAGACTTCATTTGTCCTCAGAAACCCAAGACCGCAGCTGTGCTTAGATCTGTGTTGAGCTTGTGACAACATTAAGAGTCCCACTCATTAGCTGAGCCTGACAGCAGGGACTATCATGCAGATGTTTCTAAAGAAACTCCAGCCCACAGTTGCTGTAGATGTATCATGTTGCAAACAACAACAACAACAACAACAACAAAAAGATTAAACTTTATACCTGAGTTTGGTGGTCCAGAGCTGGGAAGTAGAGACCCTTCTCCCTGGGAAGTAGAGACCAGAATATCAATAGTTTGTGGCCAGCCTCTGCTGCATGGTGAATCTGAGACAAGTTTAGGAGACACTGGGTCAAAACAAAGATACAGACAAAAAGATGTTAAATCAGAGTGGATTCTTTTCAGTGTTGAGGGGCATTTGCTCCCTGCTTAATTTCTTTCAGAAGCATCAAGCTGATGGTAGAGCTGAGACCATACCTCTTGTTAACCAATGCACTCCTAAATGTATCTCTGAAGCTTTATTCAGATATAGTTCATATGCTACACAATATAATTTAATGGTTATATAGCCATCAAATAAAAGGTTTTGGAACATTTTGTCACACACACACACACACACACACACACACACACACACACACACACACACCGAAAAAGAAACCCTGTATAGGTTAGCTATCATGACCCAATCCCAGGCCTGAAGGACCATGAATTTTCTTTATATTTCTATGGGGTTCCCTATCCTGGAATTTCATACGAATGAACTCATGTAACATGTGTTGCTTTGCGGCCTGGTTCCTTTCACTTAGCATGTTTACCATCCCTTTCAACACTTCTGTCCTTTGTAAGGGCAGATGAGAGTGCACAGTATGCATGTTTACCATTTGTGACTTTAGCATATTCTTGGCTGGTAAATGGGTTAAAAGCCCACTACAGGCATTGTATGTGAGGTCCTAAATATCATACACATTACATGTATGGTAGTGAAACAAAGGTAAGAAAGACCATTTAAAACCACTGACCACCAGTGGCCATCACCCTCTGGGGTTTCCTGCAGGCTTTGTCCTACACTGATAAAGTTCTAGGCCCAGGACACACTTTTGGCTGACATTCAGTAACTTTCTTCACAAAGCTCACATGCATACAAGTACCTATCTCCTTCATTGAGTCCCATGGTAGAACTCAACAGTTTCCTGCTCCTAGTCTCTGTCCCGAGACAGAGATACTCTCTGCAACTGGAGAAGCCAATAAACTTCTTTCCCTTTGGGTATTAGTGACCTGTCCCCAGAGCCGTGCCTGGTGTCTAATTTGAGAAAATGTTGACTCTCTTAGGTAACTGAGAACTTTATGAAGCTGGAAGAAAAATCAGATACATGGATGCTATCTGGTTTTACAGGTAAGGAGGTGAAAGCTAGGACCCAGAGAGTTATTTCCAAGAATATCCCAAGACTGGGGAATTACTGATCCAGTTAGCTACCACTGCTCAATAAATAACTCTAGAATTTAGTACCTAAAAGCAACCTCATTTATTTATCTCACGATCTGTAGATTGGGGATTCAGCCTAGATTCAGCTGGGATCCCTTGTGCAATCTGTGGCCACCTGCAGGTCAATGAGATGGCTTTGCTTCTAGGGTTCAACTGACTGTCAATTCGGCATGAGGGACAATTGGGCCACGTGTCTCCTACCATTTCATCCAGCAGGCTGGGCTGGATGGCAGCAGGGTCCCAACAACGTGACTAGAAGCAGGTGGGCTTTTGAGGACTAGGTTTGAGACTAACATACCATGGGGCATTCTGTTGACCCGAACAAGTCACAGAACAGCCCAGATTCAAAAAGTATGAATATATAGTCAACCCTTTGGTGATAGTTGCTACAAAGCCATGTGTTAAAGTATAGGGATGTAGAGAATTGTGGCCACTTTTTACAGTGGTGAGCCAGGACTGGAATTCAAGTCTCCATAAACAAGGCACAGATCTCTGCTTCCATTTCTTATCCTCAATACCTCTGTAAAAATCAGGAGTGCCAGAAGAAAAACACAAAGCTAAGGCAGAGATGGTCAAGGTCTTCTTGGTGTAGAGTCAGGAGAATTGTTAAAAGCATAGCTTCCACTGGATTCTCCCAGTGTTCTCCCTATAATACATCTTCATCTTCAGCACCCGCAACCTCCGGGATGTTCCCTGCCATCTTGCTTCAGCAAAGTCTCAGATCCCAGATCCGAAATTTCACGATCATCCCAAAATACTATAAGCTCTCTGCTGCTCTGCTCGGAAGACCTGGAGCGGAGACAGCAGCCAGCTTTCCAGCACTGAATGAGCTAGCCCCTGGAGTCACTTTGGAAACACCACCAATGTGTTATGCCAACTTCTTTTCTGGGGGAGAACAAAAGCTATTTTTCTCTCCTTTCTTCCCCTGATGGAAAGAAACAAGACCCTCCTTTTGAATTCAACTTTCTCCTATCTGGCATTAAAAAAAAAATCTGTCAAAATTCCCACCCTGCCTTCCTAGTTACATTTTTTAATTCAGTTGGCTCTGTGTGGGGGAGTCTTCTATTAATAGGTATACCAGGAGGCTTCGCGCTTCTGGCAGAGGAGCACCTAGGAGAAGCATGGAGAGCTGACGTCGCAACAGTGAGCAGGAATCAAACCGGGCTTAATTAGGAAAACATGACTTCCCTATTAACGTCCCTGTCCATGAGATGCCGACAAGAAACGCAGAGGCTTATTTGTTTTGCAATTACGGATGAAATAAAAAATTACTTGGTCTAATTAGACCTCTTTTACTAAAAGAAGCGTGTAAAATAACCCCAGTTTCATTAGCAACTCAAAATGTACTATGCTGTGTGCTACATATGTTTAAGTGAAATGTGGAGGGTCAATTTGCTATGTAAATTTCCACAAATTTGGCTAAACTAAAACGATTAACCTAATGCGTATGCAAATTAACTTAATTGATAACGACTTTTCTCCAGGAACTTTCAAAGAGGGGGAAAAAAAATACATTCCGAATCTAACAATCCTCCAATGTGTTCCGTCACCCAATAACAAAATGATATCTTGACAAATTAAAGGGAATATAATGAAATCAGATTAATTAATGCCAAGACCAATTAGCACATGCAAAGAAACAAATCTCACTAATAGACAAATCCAGCAACAATTTGAATGAGATATTTGAAAGCTTTCCCTGTTTATCAGGGTGTGTGTGTGTGTGTGTGTGTGTGTGTGTGTGTGTGTGTGTGAAATGCTCCCTTTTGTTTAGGATCTAAGATGTCAGAGTTAGAAAGAACTGTAAGGTCTGAAATGCTCCTTTAGCTGGGTAGCCTTAAGAGGTACCAGGAGGCAGGGGCACAGTGGCCCTGCATCTACTCACTACCTGTTCTCTAGTACAATACACAGGGATGACTGGAGGTAGCGAAAGAGACTGGTAGGCCTTCTCAGCCTTGGGACTGTTTGATCCTATGGTCTACATTGAAATGTTTACGATATTAGACTGCTGTCTACATTAGAATATACCTATATATTTAAGAATTGAGGGGATTTTCATCTGGAGTCTCTTTCTTGACTCAAGCCCCCTTTTTTCACACCAGAAGCAATCATTGAAGCAAACCTCTGAGCCTCAGCTCCCTGGGAGAGCTATTTCCCTAAGCCTGGTCCATGATGGGCTCACCCTGAACCCCCGTGCAGCTAGCTCTGAACTCTTCAGGCTTATGATTTGGCTGTGAGTGCTTCAGCCCAGCTAACTGCCCCTCCCCACTTCACTGAGGATTCTGGGATCATGGGCTGAGCTCCAGTTTGGGTTTTTTTAGTTTTATTTATTTTTTCTTGTTATTCCAGATGGTTGTTGCTGAAAGCCTGAAGCCTGAATTGCTTCCAGTGGGATCCTCAGACAATGGCAGAGTGGAGGGAAAGCCGGCTCTGGATGGAGCTTGCGCACCAGGGAGCAGTCAAACCCCAATCGCCCAGACAGAAGCAGCACCTGGAAGAATACACGCAGCCCCCCTCCCCCAAGGCTCACACTGTGGACTTGTGCCGGTGTGATATAGAACAGCATACCTGGACCATAGAAGGCAGAGAACAGACGCTGTTGGGAGAGGCAGAAGACCTGGCAATGACGGGGCTGCTGACCCCTGGCCTCTGACCTTAGGCAAGGCACACCCCCATCTCTGGCTCTCAATTTTTTTATCCATAAGACAAAGATATGTGAATATACGCTAATGCCCTGTGTGGCTCAATGGGGGACCCTTCTGGGTGTGATGTTGGGCTCTAGAAGAGAGGTAGGAGGAGGAAGAAGAGAATTAAACAGAACTAGAAATGCCTGGACAATCCCTGGTATGTGGTGAATGATTAATGAAAGACTGTATACCCAGCCACTAGAGGAGCACTTTACTATATGCGTGGCCATAATGGTTCACCAATGAGGGCTTAGCTACTAGGCAGCAGTGAGGGCGGACCTCTGCCCATGACTGTGGTGTAAAAATCCCACTCCAGCTGGTTTCAGCTCAGTTACATGTAACTGTAAAGGAGTTAACAAATCTCAAAAAAATAAAATTAAATTAACAATTTCTTTTCACAAGCTGGTGTGAGCCAGCCCTAGCATTCCCCACTGGAACTGAACACAGTCTTGTCTTATTTAGATAAATCTCTGGTATTTGCATGTACAGGAACCCACGCAACCACTGGATGTGTTCTCCTGGCCGACGTCTCACATGATGGTCTTCATACATTTTCTTCCTGCCTGCCTGCCTGCACCGCCTCCTCACACCAACCCTTCCAGCAGAGCAGTCTGTGAGAACTTGGGAACAGAAACTATGATTATCATTAATCTAAGCCAAGCATCATTGAGAAAGTAAATCTGCTGAAAAGAAACACTTATTCATCTTAAAAATGTGATGATGTGTCTATTAATCACTATTGGGAATCACCCACTTCATGTCCCCTTCGGCCAGTCACCTTGTCCTCCTTCCCTCTGTCCCTTGTCTTTGCCTCAGCCTCAATGCCGATGGTCAGTCATCACCATTGTTAGGATTGTGCCACCCAGACCCCGATTTTGACATTCCTCCTGCTCCCCCAAAATGTTTTTTTTATCAACTGATAATGGAGAAGGAAAAGAAAAAGAAAACACCTTTCCCAGCAGGGCCCATAAAAGGCTCGTGAAGTCATACCGACAATTACTGGCAAGTCTATATGGAATACCCTCTGTGCGTCATCTGTCTTCTGCTGGCAATAAAGGCACAAGGCAAATTAACCATGAGGGAGGCCCGCTCGCACACCTTGTAATTAGACCGAGCTGAAAGGCACTTCTATCCCTGTTTCTCTAGGATCTGTCTGGGCTGCAGGTGGACTTGCTTGCAGGCCTGAGCTCCCCCTGTGGTTCCAATCATACGAGTGGGGCTGAGGGTCTGGGAAGCTGGAGCAAGGGACGATGTCCTCCCTTCAAGACCAGACTGTGTTTGCAAACATATATCTCAAAATCCTTTCCCATGGGACAGGGAGATGACCCGATGAATAAAATGCTCTCTGCACAAGCACAAAGACCCACGTTTGAGTCCTCAGCTCCACCTAAAAGCTTGTCACAGTAATGCACGGTATCTGTAATGGCAGCACTGGAAGAGAGGAGACAAATTCTAGGGGACCTGCTGGTCAACCAATCTAGCTGAACCAGGGGACTCTGGGCTCAGTAGAAGACTGTCTGAACATAAAGTAGAGTCATGATCGAGGAAGACATGTAATGTTAACTCTTGGTCTCTGTATACACACACACACAACACACACACACACAAATAACAATAATAATAATAAATATTAATAATATTAATAATAATAATCTCTCTTGACTATGATTTTGAAGCAAGGAAATATCTGCTTCTCTTGGATCCCAGACCCTATTTAACAATTCCATCCCACTTTTTAGCACCATGCACTTACCCAATAAATGTTATTTAGAACAATGAAGCACAGAGTGCAGAGGTAATAATAATACATGGTAGGTTGTTGATGAAGCTTGAAGGGAGATGGGCTGGGCATCCTTCTGAACCAGGGATCACAACCAAGGATGGTCACTGGAATTACAGGCTTGATTCCTGAACGGGACAGAGGTACTTCCTATCACTTCTCCACAGGAGATAAAAAGGAACCAGGGAGACAAGTCTCCACGTTGAAGACATTACCTAAGACTTGCAGCTCCCAGCGGGCAGAGTTGGACATGCAAATGAGCACTGGTCCACAAGAACTACACTGGAAATAAATCTGCTAGAAACAAGATCAACTGTCAGTTAAAACTGAAAGTCGAGGCGGTGCTGATGTTTTGTTTTTCTGAGTCTGGTGCATTTGCAGTTAGAACATCCTCTCCCAGGACCCTGATGGGGAGGGGAGCAAAAGCAAGGGACTATAAAAAGATGGGGGATGTGCGGGACATAGTGTATCTGATGTGAAGCCCTTTGGGGGCAAGGAGAATGAACAGAAGAACCACAGACATCACCGGGCCCAGGGGTGCCTGGCCAAGGGCAGAAGCAGAAGCCAATAACCCCGAGTTTGTGTTCCTCTAGCAGCAGATCCTAACGTAGGGCTATATCTCTTAAGAGATATTAACCTTGTCTGTGCTTCATCTATTAGTCAAGCCCACAGAGCTGTGACCACCCAGAGAAAGAACTCAGGTTCACACAACAGCGCCTCTTGGCAACGGATGAGTATGTTACACTAGGCACTCGAAGGCGAGGCCACTGCTCCAAGAGACTTTAAGTCCTTGGAAGAAGAGGGTAATTGTATATGGTGAGTTAGGCAAAGAGCCCAAAGCCAGGACAGCCTTCTATCAACTCAGTACTACAGCTAGGCTGTCAAGAAGTCATCGTCTCCCTATTGTTCCCTTGGTCCTACTGAGCTCTGCAGGGGGTTCACTGATGTGGGCACAACACAGCTGGATTAGACTAGCTTAGAGGCCATAGCTAGGGCTGCCTTGGGCAGATGGATCTTGTGGGTCTCACTGGCTCTGAGCACCATGCTGTCATTTATTGCAGAGGACTGTCCAGAGAGGTAGAGCCCCAGGGGAGGAGGCATTGTTTGCACAAAGTATCTGTTATTGCCTGAGGCCTTTAGCTCACCTGGACTAGGTCCCCAGTTGGTTGGGGGTTGGATTCCTTGTGCTGAGAGGGAATGAGGACACTGTCAAATCCCATCCATCAGGATGTCAGAGTGGACACTGCAGGCGCAAGTGGCCCAGGGCTCTGCCTCCAGCCCAGGTGCTCAGGGACAGAAAGAAGTCTCTTGTCCCCAGCACTATGGTCTTCCCACAATCCAGTGACAGCCTCCACTTCATCTACACCATACCATGAGTAACGCATTTCCAAGCTCAAAAGTTCTAACGCACAGGGACAGGCTAAGATCGGCAAAGCTGCCATGTGGGAGCTGGCTCCAGTCTCTAGTAGTAACAATTCCATCTATTGACTGGGCCAAGTGTGGGCTGCTGCAGCAGGTGGACAAGGCTGAAGAAACATCCAAGGACTCAGCCTAGTGGCATTACTGAAAGACAATGTGACATTTGACAACTGCAACGTCTTGAGCCTTATTTGTCCCATCTCTAAACAGATGGATCATGGGGAAGAAGAAATTAAATTAACATGGAGAAAATTCCACACGGTTTCCAATGCAGAATAAATCCCCCACCACGTTGATGATACTGCACGGTAGGAGCTCCGTTCATACCTCTGATTCTCATCAGCTTTCAGGGGAGGTCAGAGGAACCATCCCTGGCCACAGTGGAGATGAAAGCAGAATGAGGAGCCCCAAAAGCTCCATCGGAGCCAGGTCTGGTAACGCAGACCTGCATTAGCATCTAACTACCCCAAAGGCTGAGGAAGGAGGATTGCAGGTTCTAGTCCTGCAGAGGCTAAATTCTGAGTTCAAGGCCAGCTCGAGAAGCTTGGTAAGATCCTGCATCAAAAGTAAACGTTAAAAAAAGAGGGTTGGGAGTGGAGTTCAGTGGTAGAGTGCTTGCCTGATACATGAGAGGCCCTAAAAAGCAAGCGAGAAGAGGAGCGGGGATGAGAGAAGAGAAGGGAAGGAGTGAGCGAGCCACCATCTGTATGACTGGAGCCCGTTAGCCTGCACTGCCCTCTGGGAATCCAGGGCCAGCATCTGCTTCTTGATGCAGTTCTTTCCATCTGAGTAGCTCAGCCGTTCCTAGATGAGGAAAGATGCCAACTAGCCAGAGGCTTCCCGAGGAGCAGCCAGGCCTGTTACTCTAATGGTCTTTGAGTGTGCCCAGGACACTCATCATGTTCACACCTGCCCCAAAGCCTGCAGAGATCAGACACCAGGATACAGAGCCAGAAGCCTCTGCCTCCTCCCTACCAGTGGTCACGAGTTAAGACATGCTCCCAACAGTCACTTTCTCCATCTGTAAAATGGGCTAACTTAGTAAGAGCTTTCGCCGGGTTGCTGTGAGGGTGAGTTTGAACATTGACAGTAAGAATGTGTTTTCTCCTGCCTGAAGGGACAGTCACGGAAAAGAAACTGTTATACAGGGGCACTTGCTTGAAGAAATAAATTAAGTCCTAAGAGCTAAGTTTCAGTTTGCATGTGTGTATGTGTGTATGTCTGTGTCTGTGTGTGTGTGTGTGTGTTTCCAGGAACTGAACTTGGGACCGCACTCCTACTTAGCAAGCACTTTATTACTGAGCTATATTCTTTGCAGCTCCCTATTATTTAGTAACTTATTAATTTTTATATTTATTTTGAGACAGGGTCCTTTCATGTTACCCAGGCTATTCTAGAACTTAAACTCAAGTGGACATTAAACTTGGAATCTTCCTGCCTCAGCCTCCTAAATAAATAGGGTGACAGGCCTGTCCCAGAAGGCCTGGCTCCACAGCATCATTCAATAGGCGAGTGCTGCATTCCTTCCAGTCTAAGGTATATATGCAGGCTCAAAGGGGAGGCAAGAATAGGAAATTCAATAGCTTGAGGGTGCTCTGGGGTCACAGGACCACAATGTGGAAGGAGGCAGAGGTCTTTCCAGGGACGTCCACATAGAGCTCTGGAGAAGAAGGTTGGCACATAAGAAGCCAGGCAGAATAAATGTTCCAGGTGGAAGGCAGGCAGAGCAAAAGTAGAAGCAGGGAGGTCAGGAGCAGACAATGCCAGAGCCCAGTGCACATAGGAGGGCACAGGACAGAGGCTGTGACACTGGGACAGTGACAGGCAACCGAGTAGTCACAGCCTGATTACAGTGTCTTAGGGCTGCACTGCTGTGAGCAGACACCATGACCAAGGCAACTCTTACAAGGACAGCATTTCATTGGGCTGGCTTACAGGTTCAGAGGTTCAGTTCCTTATCATCAAGGCAGGAACATGGCAGCATCCAGGCAGGCACGGTGCAGGCAGAGCTGAGAGTTCTACATCTTCATCTAAAGGCTGCTAGTGGAAGACTGTCTTCTAGGCAGCTAGGACAGGACGAGGGTCTTAAAGCCCAGGTCCACAGTGACACACCTACTTCAACAAGGCCACACCTTCTAATAGTGCCACTCCCACCAAGCACATACAAACCGTCACACACAGCAAGTGAGTGTGGCCAGAGGATGGCCCCAGAGGTCAGGCTGACTGAGGGCCTGATGGGATATAAACCAACGAGAAGCCTGCAGGGCCCCAAGTATCGCTTGGGATAAGAAGATGAAGACTGGGAGCTGAGGTAGGTGAGTACATTAGGAGCTGGCAAGCTCAAATGTCCCAAGGCCCTTTCTCAGGCTTCCTGTGAAAGGAATACACACATTGCTTACTACCCTGGTGCTATGGGCACCTCAGCCAGCAGGAGTATTGTAGGGAACCCCTACTAATTAAGGTTGCAGTCAACCATGACCAGATAGCTCCTCTGAGCTCAGTGCAAAAATGGAGGACTCCCTTCACCAGTAGGGCTTCCCCTTCTCTGACCTTGTCTGGGGATTCCGACTCCCCACACCCCCTGCCTTGGGGAGGTTGAGTGGTCCTTGGCAGACCTACAAACCTCCTAAGAGCCTGCCTAGCAAGTACCTGGGATTCCTGGAGTGCCTCTCCCTGCAAATGAGGAATTTGCAGAACTTTAAACTCTAGCCAACGGTTTTCATTTACCCTGAAAACTCCTTTCCACTCTCCAAGGTCTACATATAGCCCGGTTCATCCCAAATAAAGGTATACACACAAGCTAAGATCCATCAAAGCGAGCTGTTACGTTGAAGACCATCAGAGAAGACCTTCCTTTCAAAGAGCTGCAACACTAAGATACTCATCCGAGGACTCCACTCCCTCTCTCTCCCCAAAAGCATTTCACTCCCAGCTGGGCCAGGATCCTTCATGCCCCACACATTCCAAACTCTGCTTCAGCCTTCTGGTCCCATGTGCAGCAGTGTCTAGACACTCTGAGTGGGAGGAAGTGAAGGGTGAGGGACCACAGCTGCTCCCCCCCCCCCCAAATGCAGACCAGAGAGTATGTTGAGCAACCAGGGAGCAGATGTTAACTTTATGCTGATGGTTTGCTTAGAGCCTTAGGAGTGGTCCCCGATGCTGAACCTCTGGGCTTGGGTTCCCTGTGATCCCCAACTCTTGTCCTAAAACAGCCTTCTTGGAATTCCTTCTCTGTCAATTCTGTGCAACCTAGAACACAGGCCACCCTTGGGAGTCTTGGCACACCTGTCACGAGATGGACTCCTTCCGGTCTCTTCTTGTTTACTGGGGTGAGGAGGAGTCTTACAGTCAGAGGGGCTGAGTGGGAAGGATGGAGGATTTGGAGGTAAAAACATCGTGAAGCTGATTCTTAGCTGTGCTCCCCACAAGCTGAAGAAAATCTTCCCATCCTCTGAGCCTCGGCCTCCTAGCAAAGAGGGGGTAACACTCTCTCCCATGCAGAACAGATACCTACCAGGGTGCAACCTAGGTGTGTGAATGCTACCCCCTAATGGTCCTCTGCACACATTCTCTAAGCCCCCTTCACAGAGGATGGATGCAGAGAGAGCTCACTTGGTCTCATTTACTCTTCGCCCAGAAAGCCAACCCAGATAAAGACAGGTGGCCCCAGGCCTTGGCCCCCAAAGGCACAAGCAAATGGAGAAGCCTCTTTGCTACCTCCAAAGACCATAGCTCCATCTTCAGCTCCCGAAGAAACCCTTTGATATGGATGCAGGGCCTGGCCTGCAGCCTTATTGCTTATGAAGAAGATGCTGAAAGATTTATGGTAGAGAGCCGCTGGGGATTTAGCAAGAAGAAGGCCAACAGAATAGCAAGAAAGCCCACGCGCCTGGGGATGGAACAGCCTAAGGAAGAGGTGATTACAGATGGTGTCCATGTTAACAGAGACATGAGCAGGGCTCCGATCACACCTGCTGGTCCGTGGTCCTCTTGGGATGCCTGGGGAAGGGGACAAGAGAAGAAGTGGCAAGCACCTCCTGGGCACAAGCTTCTTGATGTTAACAGCTTATTTGGTTTCCATGACATTTTTGTGGCAGCAGATACAGAAATTGAGACCAGAGAGGTCAAGGAACTAGTCTCAGGGCCACAGAGCACAGCAGTCTTATTTAAAAGTCTATACCCAGCTACCCTGGGGACGGGAAATGTGGGTGAAGTTTCTAGAGATGCTCACCTGGGAAGAGCACCATTCTCCTGCAGTACCAGAGTGAAACAGAAGTGAGCTCTAAGTGAGCAGGGAGAGATGGTTCGAGTCCTCTGTTCTGCCCTCCCCTTAATGTAACTAGAGTTGATTGGGTCACAGCCTGGGTCCTGGAAGCCCTAAGAAGTCATGCTTGACCATCTACCACCAATAGGCCAATTAGAGATACAATGAATGGTGAAATGCTGAGAGAGACAGAGAGACAGACAGACAGACACACACACACATACACACACAGATTTGATGTGGTCAAATTGGGAAGAAGAGCAAAGAGATTCACACATACACACACACACACACAGAGAGAGAGAGAGAGAGAGAGAGAGAGAGAGATTTGATGTGGTCAAATTGGGAAGAAGAGCAAAGAGAATTCACACACACACACACACACACACACACACACACACACACACATCTTCAAGGTTCAGATATGAGATCCAGTTTTAAACAGAAGCCCCAGTCTGTCCTGTAAAGAGTCAGATCTGTGAAATTCTAGTTTGGGACACACTGCCTCAGTAGTCTGAGAGACTGTGGGAAGGGCACACATGTTTCTTCTGAATATCTTCATTCCTGTCAACAGGGTTATACCAACTCTCTATGTCCACCTGGCCCCACCTACCCCTTATGTAGCCTTGGTTTCCTATGTCCTTGCTTCAAAGGGACATCTCTCTGGTACTCTAGCCTGTAAGTCCTTCCCCAACTCTCCCACCCTGCCATGCCTGCTTTCTTAATTAATTCCTACCACACCCTGAGGTTGTTGCAGGTTGTACTGAGGTAACTGCTTACTCCAGCAATGTTTGGTGACCAGTCGGAGTGCCTGCCCCATCCAGGCACCAGGACCAAGCACCAAGGACTCTGACCTTAGTTATACACAGGCCAGTGGGGAAGACATACAAGCCCGTGGTCCACCTGAGCATTGTCAAGCCTCGCTTTGAAGTGAGGCAGTCAAGAGGATGTACTGGAGGACAGGACAGCAAAGCTGAAACTTTAAAAGTAAGCAGGACTCACTCGGAAAGGGCAGGAGAGCAGGGGACAGAGGGA
The DNA here is from genome assembly GCA_902729485.2 of Mus minutoides. Taxonomy (NCBI): domain Eukaryota; kingdom Metazoa; phylum Chordata; class Mammalia; order Rodentia; family Muridae; genus Mus; species Mus minutoides. The sequence continues at coordinate 772,698 of LR749672.1, read as the reverse complement.
GCAGCCTCTGCAAAGGCTCCTGGTCCTGGGAGTTTGCTGCAGCTCAGCATGGGTGAGATACAGAGGCACTGGAGCAGGGCCCGGGGACAGCTGAAGATGCTCCAATAGGCAGGGCAGGGCAGGGCAGGGCAGTTCTCCAAAGGCATCAGGCAAAGGCCTTCACTCAAGTATGCACCACAGACTCCTTGAGCAGTCTGCAGAAGGCCCTGGACTCCTGCCCAGAATACTGCCTCTCAAGGTATAAAATAAAACACATAGGATTACATAGGAAATAAATTTTATTGAAGTGCAGTTATGAAAATATTTTTTAAAAACTAATTTGAGCTACAGTAATATATGAGCTTTTTATTAACACATTAAATAATGAGTAGTAGTGGCAGGTCTAATTACATAATTTTGAAGTAGTGCAGAGAGAAAACAATATTTCAAGATAACCTTAATAACTGTGGCGTGATGTAAAAATACTTGTGATTTCTATTGGTGACAAAGTCACAGTTGCTCATGAAATTGCTGTGCGTTTAGGAGCTGCGGAGAGAGACTGTATTCATAATTAAAGAAAATGCTAAGCTTCTCCCGGAGATCAGTCAAAAGGAAACCTCTTCCTCATCTATATTGATGTACCTCCGCCTAAAAGACTTCTCCAGGAGCATGCACTTGGCCCTGAACTCTCACTGAGTCCCCGGATAACATATAACAGCACCTGAGACCTCGTCATTTGGGATTTGCTGATTAGGCTATCTTGATTTCCTGGTTACTCCCTGAACATGCTTGTTCCCGACCAGAAAAACACATACAGATCCCTCTCCAACCCAGTGGTTCTCAACCTGCAGGTCACAGCCCTTTTGGCAAACCTCAGTCTCCAAAAATATTTACATTCCGATTCATACCAGTAGCAGTGTTACAGTTGTGAAGGAACAGCAAGGATCAGCTCAGCGTGAGGGGTTGTACTAAATGGTCGCAGCGTTAGGAGGGTCCTTTTAGGGCTTAGCTTAAATCTCAAATGTTACCTGGCAATTGGAGAAGTTTATTAGCCCACTTACTTTGTCCTTATTATTTTTAGCCCCACCTCCTAGGCTATGTCACTCAATAATGTATACGAGATCTAACTTAGACTGAACGGTTTTCTCCCGGAGACCTCACCCAATAGGATGGGAACTCTATATTAGGACAAGTGTTGATTGTTTTTGTTTTGTCCTCTTCTGAGTCAGCCATTGCTGTGACACATGACACAGTAAGGTGTCACATTTCACACTAAGAAACTATTGGTCTTCAACACACACCCTTGCTACTCATCTAAACACCTGTGCTCGGGAAGAGAGGGCTGCTGAGGGTGGACAGTTAGCCTGGCACATGGACCGCCCCCACTGCCTGGGCCTGAAGCTGGTGCTCCCTAGATGGAGGTCAGAAAGAGCCACAGACGCAGTCCCCGGAAGCTGTGGTGATGGAGGCAGCAGGCTGATTGAGCTTGAGAAACTCACTTGCAGAGGGCTGGGTGTGGTGCTCACCACAGTTGTGTCCTCACTCCAACATGGAGAACTGTGAATGTGAACTTCACGGGGAAAAAAAGACTTCACTGGTACCCTGAGATGAGGGGTCATCCTGGCTATCAGTGGGGCCCCAACAACTATCTTAGTACTTTACAAGAGATGAGGGAGGGCTGATGAAGACCCAGAGAAGAGAAGAGAAGAGAAGAGGAGAGGAGAGGAGAGGAGAGGAGAGGAGAGAAGAGAAGAGAAGAGAAGAGAAGAGAAGAGAAGAGAAGAGAAGAGAAGAGAAGAGAAGAGAAGAGAAGAGAAGAGAAGAGAAGAGAAGAGAAGAGAAGAGAAAGTTGTAGGAATATGGCCTAGAGGCTGGAGTGATGTGGCCTCAAGCCAAGGTATGCTGAGAGCTTCTGAAGTGGGATGAGGTCATAGAGTCCTACTCTTCCTGAGAGCCCAGAAGAAGGATAGGGCCCTATTGAAGTTTGGACTTTGGGCCTGTAAACCTAGGAGAGATCCCACTTGTTGTTTGTTTGTTTATATTATTTTAATCCACCAGTTTGCAGAAAATGCTTTAGCAGGCACAGAAAACTCTCAGACATCTTGGGCTTTCTCAGCAGAAATGGCTCTACAGCTAGAAATTTCATGCCTCTCCCCACAAAGAAACTATAGGCTTAAGGTCTATGAAGCCTCCTGATTTCTAAGCCCCAAAGTCTGAGTTCTCAGTTGCCAGTAAAGAAAGCAACTGTGGCTGGTAAGAAATTCGCTACTGGAGAGATGTGATGAGCTCCCTAAAGAGAAGGCAGACCCCAGGGATGGCAGTGGTGGTGTGATGCTATGTGACTGTCAGCCACTGACCACCAACACCAAGGTCCCATAGAGACACAGCTGGGAGGGTCTCAGCCTAAGCAGGCAGGCTCAGAGCTGTGCTGTGCTCTTCACCAATGAGATGAGCATGCCTAGAGATGCTCTGCTGCAGGTGCAAAGCTGGGCACCTGCATCCAAAGTGGTGCTCGCTGAGAGAGATGCATTTTAGATCACGCATACTCTAATATACAAAACTGTAAGACACCAACAGCTTTCAGTGTAATCTGGTGGTCATCTCCCCCCTCATCTTCTGTCCCTTCCTCTCCTTTTTGTTGTTCTCTTCTCTTCTCTCCCTTCCTCTTCTCTCTCTCTCACCCCATTCTCTCTTCTCTTTCTCTTCTCTGCCCTCCCCACCCCCACCTACATCCCCTTTCCTCTCTTTCACTTCTCTCCCTTTGTCTCTCTTCTATTCTGTCCCCACCTATTCTAGCCTGCCCTACTTACTCCATTCCATTTTCCCCACAGTGGTATTTGTTATGAAACTAAGAAAAAAAATAACCACCCATGTATTGAGAGACTTGAAAAAAATACACTAATTAAGTACTTGAAAATAGATATTTCCCCAAATCGAATTTTAAGCATGGGCAACTTGGGGTCTCTTTTAACCTGATTTCAAGACCCACTAAGGGGTTATAAACCACAGTTTCCAAAGTACTGCATCACAGGGTCTAGTACTACAAACAAACAAAGGAAGACGATGCAGCCAGCTGCACTGGAGACAAGAGAAAGGTGTATTCGAGCTGCACACAGTCTGTCTGTTACCTCTTCGACAAAACTTGAATCCCTGTTGCTAGCAGGCTGGCACACTTATCCAGCATACAGCAGGACCAAGAAATAGACTTCTCAGTTTAGTTTTTGTTTGTTTGCTTGTTGGTATGTTTATTTTGTATGTATGAATGCCTCTAAGTGTGTGTCTATGCGTCACACGAGTGTATGATCCCACAGAGGTCAGAAGAGGTGTAGGATCTCTTGATATCAGCTTTCAAAACAGTTGTGAAGCGCTATATAGACATTGAGCACTAAATCTGAGTCCTCTACAAGAGCAACCAGTGTTCTGAACTATTGAGCCATCTCCTCTAATTCTATAACGAGCACTGGCTTAGCTTTTCAGTATGAGCATTTGCTTGGCATCTATCCCAAGTGCCTGGCACATAGTAGGTCCTCAGGAAACATGGAAGTCTATATGAAAAATTGATCCCCTCAGCTGTCATACTGGGCTGTAGATCTCGCTGAGGTGGGTGTGGCTGTGGAAACTAAGGGATCTGCATCCACAACTGCCAGCTTCTTCTACACAATTGTCTCTGCTTGCTTTTCCCACCCAGGCTCCATCTGCTGTCCTCTGCATAGCATCTAGACAACCTGCAGAGCCTTCACTACCTCTCTCTCTCTCTCTCTCTCTCTCTCTCTCTCTCTCTCTCTCTCTCTCTCTCTCTCTCCTCCCTCCTCCTTTCCTTCATCCCTCTCTCCTTCCCTCTCCTCTTTCAGCTTCCATTTGTTAGGGCTGATAGCAATATTGTAGAAACTCCCCAGGTAAGATTCTGTGGCTACAGAGTTCAGGGAGGAAGAGATGGGAAGGGAGGAGAGGAAAGAGACACTTTTCAACTTTGCCTCTAACATCTTCGTTAATTGAATTCATCAGCTAAAATCATTGGGAGAATATTTTTTTTTTAAGAAAAGAAAGAAAAAGAATTGATCACATGCAGGAGAAGTAAGTCCGATGTGAGGATGCTTCAGACTGTGAGATTGGACTATTTATTCATCCAAGTGTCCTGCTGTGTGTCTCAAATGCAGTGATTTAATGAGGTGCTGCGAAGGTATTTGTTATTAAGAAATTCTGTCTCTGCTTATTCTCCTTTGTGTGATTAGGATGGAGCCCAGCGGAAGCTCCTAACCAGTACAGCTATTAAAGATTTGGGAGGCTGCTGATCTCCCCGTTGCCCCCTCTCACAAGTGCCTTTTGAAATGGTTCCAAAATTAAATATTGTACAAGCCGATCAGCCTTGTTTAACGCAGATGCTGAGTGAGATTTAAAAAGAAATTAGAAAAGCATTTGTGTTAACAGATGTTCTTCCTTCTCTCTCTTGGAGCTGAGATGATTGGGGCTGGGTCCCTCCCGAGCCACAAAGAGCCAAGAGAGGAACGAGCCCCAAATTGGTGGAGAAAGGAGCTAAGCAGGATGGACCATCTTGGAAGGGACAGCTGGCTCCTCCAGACCCTCTGTAGAGAGGACTGGGGAACAGTGTAGGATGCTTAAGAGTAAGCTGCCAGACAGGTGGGCTTCTCCTCAATTGTCCAGACATTGCTGGCGCTTCCCCCAGGGCAAGACTGACTTGCAAGCTAGTGATAGTTGGAAATCTGCAATCTCGCAAACACCATGATCCAGGCTATGTGGAAGCCAGCAAAGACATATCTCTGTTCCCAAGTTTATACAGTCATTGACCTTGGAAGTCAACAGGTCCTCCTGAGATTTCTAACCCAGTTCTTCTGTCTACACAAGGCCCGCTCAGATCCTGCCGCATTGTCCCCCACCATAAATGAGACACCTCCCTCCCCGCCCTTAGTACATTTTCCTTCTTTCACCTCCAATCCTAAGGTCTGTCTGGGATAGCTTTAAATTTGCAGCTGGTAATGCCTCCAAACTTCTTTGAATAGAGAAAAAAAAGGAAGTTGCCCTTCTTATGAATAAAACTGAATGTCTAGTGAGTCAAGACTTTTGAAAACACATTATAGCTTCTATGTGAATGGACTGCTAAATTCCCCTGGAGGCACAGAGGTCCTATCGGTGGTAGTCTTCATAAGGGACAGATCTGGGACTAAAGCCAGGTTGGTCATCCCACCTGATAAACTTGGAAGGCTAAAAAACAGAAAAATGGCCTATGGTAGTTCTGTCTTGTCTGTCATCTCTAGAGATGACAGACAGAATGAAGTGGCTTACCCATGATTCCAGATCATTAGGACAAAGCCAGACAAGAACCTGCCTCTCACAGAACCAAACAAGTGTTTCTTCCTGCAGCGAACTGATCACTTTGTCCACAAATATTTATTGAGGGCCCACTGCATGCTTGATTCTGAGTGAAATAGTGAGAATTCATTGCAGGATAAACTAGGTCCTTGAAGCAGCTATCTTCCTCAAAGACTGTCTTAGTCACTGTTTTATTGCTGTCAAGAGATACCATGACCAAAGCAACTCTTATAAAAGAAAACTTTTCATTGGGGGCTTGCTTAACAGTTTCAGAGGTTTAGCCCATTATCATCATGGTGGGGAACATGGCAGCATGAGACCCTAGAGCAGTAGCTGAGAGTTACAGTGGTTCACAAGCAGAAAGGAAGAGTGAGGGTGTGGATTTCTGAAATCTCATAGCTCACCCCCAGTGACACACTTCCTCCAACAAGGCCAAACTTACTCCAACAATACTGTGTCTCCTAATCCTTCTAATCCTTTCAAGTAGTGCCACTCCATGATGACTAAGCATTCAAATATACATGCCTTTGGGGACCATTCTTGTTCAAAGCACCATATTGGATCCTTCATCTTATTTTCCGAGACAGGGCCTCTCACTTGAACCCAGGGTTTTCCCGTTCAGCCAGTCTCTCCTGCTTTGGAATTGTAGGCCTTTATATCTGATGTTTATGTGTGTACTGTGATTCTAAACTCAGGTCCTCATGCTTGTATGACAAGCACCTTTCTAATTGAGTCACCTCCCCTGCCCCAGACATGTTACTGTAGATCATTAAATACTGACCAAAAAAAAAAAAAAAAAAAAATTATTTTCAGAAGCAGTCTAGAGACTTGGGCATTGAAAAAAAAAAACCCACAGAAGTCAGGCCTCCACTGAGCCCAAGGAAATAACTGGATTAACAAGCAAAGCCTTTCACCATAGCCCAGTAACCAAAGAGAAATGAGGTAGGTTGGCTGCTGGCTGTCCCCTCCATCCAGAGGCATCTTGGCCACTTCCAACTGGCACCTGCAGGAATGATCCTCCAAATTCCCTCCTGCCAACCCTTAACCCATTCGTTGTTGAGTTTTGGCTGTCTGCTCCCCGGCCCATCCCCAGGCAGAAATGGCAGGCTGGTAATCTCCTCTCTAACATCACCATTTTATCCCTGCATCTCAGCCCTATGTGTCTGGCACCAAGCAAGAAGAAAGCCAAGGAGCACTGTGCATCATCAGCATCCTGATGGGTACTCTTCCAAACAAACCTCCCTGCTAACCAGTGGGAGAGGCAGCCACAGGCAGAATGAATCTCTCTCCATAGTTTCTATGGAGAGCAACAGAGGAAATGATGTGCTGAATGGTGGTGGTTCTGCCCTGGATAAGAGATGCAGAAGCATGAAGGGTGAGGATTCTATCACCAGTGAGCTGCCGAGCCCAGACAAGCTCCTCCTTCTCCAGATCTCTTCATCTGCATGGCAGGAGTCATACCTGTGACTTTCCCTCAGGAAATTCAACGAGAGTCCATCCAGCAACCCCGTCCATCCCCTTCTATCATCCACTCCACTAAAATACCCATTTAGGTACCAGAATCATCCAAGGAGCTATAAATAAGGGCTTAGGTGCCTGAGTGCTACCTGCTGAGATCCTGAAACCATACACACACACACACACACACACACACCATAGCTTGCTTAATTTTGACCATGAAAACGGCCAAACATCGCGGAGAACTGTATAAGTTAGCAGGCCTTGAGGGCCTCCCTAGAGGCAGATGAGATCTGTCTACTGAGCCCTCTCCAATCCCTGTAGTAGTGCCAAAGGCAAAGAGGTATTCACAAAAAGTCTCTCAAACCCTTCCCTGTGCTTCCCTCCAATCTAGATTGCCTCTTTCCTCAGTCTTTCTCTTCTTCAAGATCTCCTCTGAGAGATCTTCCACACCCATGTCACCAACCAAATCCATCAGTCTTTCCATAGCAGCCCCCACATACATGTCTTATGACCCTTGGTGTCTTCTGTCTGACCTTCTCACTGGTTGCAGGTGCATTTGTATTTCTTCCTAGACCATGAATCAGTTAAGGCTAAGGGAATACACTTTAGTCACCTCCTTCCTCCTCTCCCCAAAGCCTGGTGTGCATCTTTGAACATCATAGAGGCTCTGAAACAATAGCAACATGCATTCAATAGCCAGAGAACCACAGTGCATGTACACCAGAGAGGCTGAGAGCCTCAGAAGGGCATGCCCCAATGTCAGACCTGCACATGCTTCAGAGACCTGTGCATTCTCTAGGCCTGTGTCTTTTCAGCTGTAAAGAACAGGTGGCTGGAGTCAGCCATCTCTACTCAGAAACTTGGAGCTCATATTCTGTTTCTCTTCCTCCAAGCCCATAACTGCCTGGAGGCATTCAAAGCCACAGTGTGGTTACACAGGACTGGAAGCATCAGCCAGGAGCCAAATCAGTGTTTCTTGCTTTTTCAGCCTAGATAGAACTGGAACGAGGCATGAGGTTTCTATTCCCCCCTTTTAAAAACATTTATATGCATAGGACATTGGTACGCATGTATATATCATATCTGCTTGTCTATGAATTCTCTATCATCATACTGTGCAAAATCCAGGACATCATCAGGGTTACACCAGTAATGTCTCAGTAACAGACCAAAATATACTAGAGACAAAAGCCCAACTAGCCCAAGATGGCTAGTCTCGGTTGTCAGCTGGACCACATCTGAAAGCAACCAGAACACAAGCTGCTTGTCCCTGCTGTGAGGATTTTCTCAGTCATATTATTTGAGGGAGAAAGACCCACCCTAAATCTCAGTATCACTTCCTGCTTGAAGCCCAGCTAAAAGGACAGGGTGGGAGAAGAAGCTTTGCATTTTGCCTGCTTGCTCCTATTCCCTGGCAATTTCATCTATCCTTCACTGATATTAGGAACTACTTCTTTGGGATTCCAATCTGTACTGAACATTGGCAGCTCCTCCAGGAATCCTCCAGGCCTCTCCCAGGCCTGCAGAATCAGATTGCGACATCTGAGACACCAGCCTCATGGGCTGAACAACTGTTGGATTCTTGGCCTCTTCAGTACTGGATAGTCACTGTTTTTGAGCTGTATGCATTGCATCTGAAAGCCAACCTAATAGCCCACTTTTAATGTATATGTATATGTTCATTATAGCAGCTCTGTTCCTTTAGAGAAGCCTAACCAATATACCTATACTACCTTTGGTCTGTTAAAAAGTCTGCTGACATCTGTACCATCCTCAATAATGCTCCAGAGACATTGCCAAAGAGAAGACTGATTGTAAGAGATGGAGAAAAGAATGAAGTGTTCTTGTGTTGGCTAGTTTTAAGTCAACTTGACATAAGTTAAAGTCATCAGAGAGAAAGAGCGCCTCATTTAAGAAAATAGCTCCATAAGGTCAGGCTATAGGCAAGCATGTAGGGCATTTTAATTACTGATTGCTGTGGGAGGACTCAGTCCATTATGGAAAGGTCATCCTTGGGCTGATTGATGTTCCTGAGTTCTATAAGAAAGCAGGATGAGCAAGCCATAGGGAACAAGCCAGTAAGCAGCATCCCTCTATTGCCTCTGCATGAGGTTCTGCCTCCAGGTTCCTGTCCTGTTTGTGTTCTGTCCTGACTTCCTTCAATGATGAACAGTGCTGTGGAAGTGTAAGCCAAATAAGAAATTTTCTTCTCAAATCTCTTTGGTCAAGGTGTTTGATCACAGCAGGGATAACGCTAACTAAGACAGTTATGAAACACTGCTTTGGGGACATGATTCAGAAACTGTACTCTCGAATTAACAATAGGCAGCTATACTACCTACACAAGATTAAGTTCATCAATATCTTATCATGGAGCATGTAAGGGCTCATGAGGTCCTGCCCCTCTTCGAGAATCTAGAGCCTATGGTTATTAGAGTACAGGTGATATATTCTCCAGTAGTGTAGCCATGGGTAAGATGTCCATACTCTTGTGAGCAACTCCTCACCCATTGCCTGCAAGTAACCTTAACTAAACTCATTGGTTTGAAAAAACAAAACCCCATATCATAGACTCCTCCAGACCTCACACCTTACCCTTTTATTTAGAGAAGATGAAGCCATGAAAGCTTAGTTTTCTGCTACTTCAGCCACCTCATTAGATGGGCATTTCCAGGACAACAGATGAGGAAGTAGGATGTTGGCCACCCATATGGTAGCCAGTGAGCCAGAGAAACATCTGCCAGTTACTTCTCAATAGTTTCTCTTGTATTTTCTTAGTATGACCTCATTATCCTGACTTTTAACGAAGCATCCAGATAAAAGTCGACATTTTCAAGTCTCCAATTTGACTAGTATGGTCATAGACTAAAATCTGGCTAACAAGACAGATGTACTACATGAAGTCTAAAAAACAAAGACTTTATGAAAACACCTTCTCCTTGCAGCTGTTGGGTGTAATGGTTATAGCTTCAGAAGCCATCTTGAACCAGGAGATGAGCTTGGAAAGGAAGCCACCCATGATACAGCGATATGATAGACAGACTCTTGATCTCTAACCTTGTGACGATGCCATGGCTTCTGGCTTGTCTCACATCAGATCGGTATTCCTCACTGCTTCCAATTTACTTCAGACCTCACTTGCTTGTCTCTTATTTATATCTTATCAGAACATGGTCTTACTTTGTGGAATCACAATTTTGGAGTGTCTGCTACAGCCAAATTAAGTTCTAACTGTTACTGTAGGTAAAACGGACAGGACACTGGGCTGGGAGACTCCTGAGTCTGCTGTAGGTAAAAGAGACAGGACACTGGGCTGGGAGATTCCTGAGTCTGCTGTAGGTAAAAGAGTCAGGACACTGGGCTGGGAGACTCCTGAGTCTGCTGTAGGTAAAAGAGACAGGACACTGGGCTGGGAGACTCCTGAGTCTGCTGTTAGAGAGTTGGCTCTGACCTTGGGCCAGTCTCTAAATTTTCTAGTCTGAATTACATTATCTATAAAATGAGTTGAGGTGGAAAAGGGAATGAATTAAGAGTCTCAAAGGTGCCTTCAATCTCTAAACTAGATGCTTTTGTTAAAACTTCAAGATGTTTCTGTGTCTTGGGACCATCCAGGTGGAGACCTGGACTCTGAAATTACCAATGAGGACATTTTTCACCAGCAGAGACGTCATAAATGCCACTAAGGCAAGATGCCACTGGAGTATTCAGGAAGCCAAGATCACAGATTTCAGAATAAGATAAGCCTGGCTGTAGATCCCAACACCATGGTCTGTTAGCTCTTGACCTTGGACATGGCACAACTCCTTGTGCCTAGCACAGGCAGGAAAGGGTATGTATACATGAAGCCATAGGTGTGGGGACATCCTTCTCACCTAGAGGACTTGTGATGGTTGATTCTGTCAACTTGACAGGACCTAGACTCACCTAGAAGACAAGCTTTAGAGCATTCTGTGAAATCGTTTCTAGATGAAGTTAACTGATGTACAATGACACATCCCAGGTGTAAACAGCCCTATACTATGAGCCAGACTCCTGCACTGAATATAAAGGGAAAACGGAGCCTAGAAATGGAGATGAAGCGGCACTCATCTCTGTTCCTGATTATGGATACAATGTGTTCTTGCTGCCATGTGTTCACTGCTGTGGTAAACCACACCTCCAAACTGTGAGCTGAAATAAAGTCTTCTTTCCCCAAGGGGTTTTTGCCAGGCATTTTGTTGTATCAATGATAAAAGTAACTAATACAGTACTCATGTGGGGCATAGTCTATCTGTGTAGATTGAATCAAAGCAAAGCTGAATGCCCCCAAGGAAAGAGCAACTACACTGGGCAAATGTCCCTTACTTTCATTGTGTATCCCCCACGGGATCCACTGTTCCACTGGGACCACCCACACTGATGGAGAACAACAGCTCGGGACTTTGTTTTCCCATAATGAAAAGGAATGGAGAAAGGGATGATAGAGAAACAAAGATAAAATTGAGAAAGTGGGAATTGGCTTTCTGAGGACTTTAGCAAGAAAACAAAAGTCTTTATTGGCTTCAAACAGTTTGCTGATCAGCCAGAGAATCACCAGCTTCTCCTCTCGCCTCTCTGAAGGGCCAGCACAGCTGCAAACAAAAATGACCAAAGGACCATCAAGACCTAGAGAAGAAAAGCCACACTCTTGCTCAGCATAGGCTGCTCTGCAGAGCATTGTTTTAGTCTATAACCAGTTCTGCAGCCACAGAGAAGCCTTGCTGTTCCCCTCTCTGTGTTTAATAATTTCTTTCATCTCCACTTTCCATCCATCATGTGTCTTCCCAACATGGGTTTGGTCTAGGCATAAGGCCCAGGCCTAAGGCATGTCCGCTGCCCTCTCCAGAGCCCTGGGCTAAAATACAATTTATTAGACAAATTTAGCTTCTTCCAAAATGGAGCAAGAGCAATGAAACCTCCTTGAAATGTGTCTTATTAGCCTTCCATAGCCTTTCCCCCCCACACGCACCTCACTAATTTATTCATTCCATGCAGTACCTATTACATGATAAACATTGTTCTGGGCATTTTAAGATATGTTCTATTATCACTGCACATAAATGGTGAGGATATACACAAAGACAGACAGACAGACAGACAGACAGACAGACAGACAGACAGACAGGCAGACAGAGAGATGATATATATATGGATGGATGGAAAAAGAGAAAGATAGAAAGATTGATAGATAGATAGATAGATAGATAGATAGATAGATAGATAGATAGATAGCAGACATGATGAATGGATGGAGAGATAGATAGATAGATAGATAGATAGATAGATAGATAGATAGATAGATAGATAGATAGATAGATAGCAGACATGATAAATGGATGGAGAGATAGATAGATAGATAGATAGATAGATAGATAGATAGATAGATAGATAGATAGATAGATAGATAGATAGGCAGGCAGCTAAGCAAACAAATGACAGATGTGAAGACTTGCATTGCTTAACAATGAAGATATGCTCCAGGAAATGTGATGTTAAGTGAATCTGTCATGGTGTGACTATCACAGAGTGTCCTTACACAAACTAAGATTGCAGTGAAGTTGCTGAATGATGGCAGTAGGAGCATCATTGTATATTCAGCTCATGGTTGGCTGAAGTACAGGACTTTATCTAGAGGCAGAAGTGCAACTCGATGAGAGAAGTACACTTGACCGTAGCCCTGAGAGTGCTGGCACCATGTCTGTTTAGGCTCCTCTCATCATATTCAGGAACTGGTGACATCTGAACATCACAAGTGCTCAATTAGAGTCAATGAATATTGAGGGGAAAAAGGAAATGAGTGCCAAGACCTATATGTTTAATGGAAAGCAATTTGTTTGGTTTGGTAGGGAAATGATGCAGCAAGAAGCCAATGTCATCAGAGCCCTAGAAGCAAAGGAAACCACAGAGCTGGTCCCAGAGGAATTCAGAACATCCAAAGGCTAAAGGAATGTCTGTGAAGAGTCAGGAGCCTCTCAAAGGCAAAGAGAGCATGAAGGACCTAGGAGCCCTGTGACAGCTGGAGCTTAGGTGCTGAGGAAGGAGACCAATCTGTAAATGTAGGTCATCCCCATGACCTCAGGCTTTACTCAGGACAGGCTAGGGACATAAGGGGACCAAGACAGGTTTTCCTCTTGTTCCTGCTCCATCACTCATTGCATGGTTTCAGCCATGATGACTCACTCTATACAATATGGTCATGGCAAGCACCAGTCTTGGCCTTCTAGCTTTGTCTGATGGTGAGAAGAAATGACTACACATAAAGGACTATGCCATGCACTGAAGTATGAGGGAGTCAGCAGAATCTGGAACCTGCTTTAGCAGAGAACCTTCAGTTCTTACTTAGGCATGTGTTAAACAAGGTTTTCCATAGCAACAGAACCACCAGAATGTATGTATGTATGTATGTATGTATGTATGTATGAATAGATAATAAAGATATATAAATGATTGAGGATAAATACATAAGATGGTAAGTAGGTAGACAGAAAGGTGGCATAAATAAAGATGTTATACATAAAAAATGAGAAATAGAAAAAATGTAGATAGACAATTGATAAGAGGTAGGCAACAGATGATAGTGTATGATAAAAATAAAAGATGGCTTTATAGATAATGGATGAGATATAGGTAATAAATAATAAATATTGAGGATAGGTAAATATATGATATATAGATAATACATAGAAATAGATAAGTGAGAGATAATGGACAATAAAGAGATATAAATACAAGGATATATAAATATTATAAATGATAAAAAGAAAAGATAGATAATCTAGATAATATATGATTCATAGGTAATAGAGTGATACTAACTGATAGAGTTGGTGGGTAGAAGGTAGAAAAGAGATAATAAAGATGTATGAGACATAGATAAGAGAATAATGATAGTTAATAAATGATAGCTAATAGATAATTCATGAATGATAGTAGTAAAGCTATATAAATGTATAGAGTATATAGTTAATAGGTACACATGATAAATAATAAAGATAAATATAGACAAATGGGATACAAAATAGATAATAAAGAAAAATGAAAAATGAAGATGACAAATGGATGAGAGATAGATGGATATACATGCTAGGAAAAAGAAAGAAAGAGGGAGAGAGGGAGATTAGATGAGAGATAAGTAGACAGACCAATGCTTCTATTGAGGAGTAGCTCATGCAATTACAAAGACAGACAATTCTCACCATCCTATCTGCAAGCTGTAGTCCAAGGACAGAGGGTGATGAGCTCTAATCAAAGCCATGGGCTCCAAACCAGTGCATCCAGGGGTATGAATCTCAGTTTGAGTCCAAAAGCTCCAGACCATATCCAAGGCAGGACACAAGTCAGTCATAGAGAAAGAAGATTTGTCCTTCCCCTATCTTGCCATTCTAGCTAACCTTCAATAGATTGTTTGGTGGCACTAGGAGGGAAACCATCTTTTCCCAGCCCATCGGTTCAACACCAGTATCTACTAGAGACCAGCTCTTGGAATACTCTCAAGTAATCCCTTAATGTTGGTCTGAGTATCCCACAGTCCAGTAGAGTTAGTACATAAATTCATCTGAACCTAGATAAGAATCAGCTCGGCGTGCTCTCATGAACCCCCATTTCTCCTGTCCTACAACAAATGCCAGCTAAATCTGCTACAAAACACCCGGCCCTCCAGGAAGAGCTGGGCGACCAAGGCACAAAGGCTCTGAGCACGTGCTGGAGGTGCTGCTGGTGAGGGCATGCAACTCAGGTCTTGACTTAGAACACATCCCTGATGCTGATGCTGCTTCCTCCTCCTCCTCCTCCTCCCCCTCCTCCTCCTTCTCCTCCTCCTCCTCCTCTTCCTTCTCCTCCTCTCTCTCTTTCTTCTTGTTCTTCTTCTTCATGCAACAGCAAGATCCAATTCTTTCCTTTACACTGCTATCCTCAGGGTAGCGGCATGGTTCTTAGACTTATATGCACATGGTGGCAAGGTAGCTGCAGCAACTCTAAGCAACATGACCTCACAGTAATAATACTCCTCAAAGAACAGACTGTCCTTCTCTGGTGCCCATTTTAGGGGAAGAATTCCTCTGAGACTGGTGCAAGCTCCGTAGTGTCTCATTGGTTAGAATTACAACAAAAACAGGCTCTGTGTACTCGCCTGGCTTTAAGCATTGCTCACTCTGTGGGCCTGAAGTACAGGAGTCTAGGGGAACTGGGCAAAGTAAAAGCTCTGCCAGCAAGGAGGAATCTGGGAATTGCCTGAAATACAGAAAGCTCATAGCTGTGTGAGCTGCCCAGATGTGATGCTGGTTTCCACGGGGACAACAGGGAGACAGCTTGCAGAAGTACAGGGCCCTGTCAGCGTCTGTCACCACCTGCCTCTGCCTCCCTCCTTTGCCAAGAACTTGGCACAGGAGAAGAGCCAGAGTAGAGTCCTGAGCAGCTCTGTCAAGGGGAGATGAAGCCTCATTCCATCAGCTGGAGGTGCCTGTCATAGCTGCTCCACACGCTCCCAGCCTAGCTCCTAGCACGGTGCCCTAGCACCTCATAGATGCTCCGAGTATGTCGCTGAACCAATGACTGAAACCTCTGTGCTTTGGGTGTTGATCTTTCAGGGCCGTCACTGGATCGAGATGGAGCATGATAAAGCATTTTGTTAGCAGCACAAGAAAGTATTGAGATCTTCATGATCCTCTCTTCTTTTGCTTTCTCAGGTCAAAACCTCGCACTCTTTATAAGAAATTCCACTGTGGACTTATCTAGCCTGGCTCAGAGGACATGGACGTTTATCATCAGAAGAAAGACTATCCAAAAAGTCAAGTCTTAGGACAGTGGTTGCTGTGGTGGCTCGGGGTCCTTAACAAAATATCAAAGATATCCTGGTTTTATGGCTTGGGAAACAAAATTTATTTTCTCATGATACTGGACGCTAGAACTCCAAGATCAACATGCTCTCGGGGTTGCTTTCTGCTGAGGCATCTCTTTCTAGTTTTTGAGTGGCACCTTTCCTCTGTGTCCTCATGTGGACATGCCTTTGTCTACATACGGAGATACAGAGGAAGAAGGGTACCCTCTTTCTCTACCACCAGTCCTATCGAATTAAGACTACATGGAAGGAGGGGGTGTGTAGAAAGCCCCACCCCTAGCTGAGGAGCCATTGACATTTGAATGCTCCTCATTGATCAACAGGGCATAGCCACGTTCAGGAGTAGCCAGCCCACATGAACTGGACTCCATGATATTTTTTAGGTTTTTTGTAGGTTTTTTTCTTTGATGTGTTTGTTTGTTTGTTTGTTAATGAGAGATAGAAAAAAACATGAAGTTGGATAGATAGGGAGGAGGAGGGAAGATAAAGAGGAGTTGGGGGAGGAGGAGGAACTGAGCAAAATATATGAAATTCTCAAAGGGGGAAAAAACACATTATTTTAAAGAGGACTGCATCTTTACAGCTTCATTTCATTACTTGGAAAGTCCCACCTCCAAACAAACACAGTCATATGGTAGGGTTGAGCTTCAGTGTAGGACGATGAGAAGGACACAGTATAACCTACAGCACCAGTCACAACTAGTTCCAGCTCGCTCTCCTGCTTATCTACAAATATCCTGTCTCCGGGAAGGACTTGGGGTTATAGCTTCAGTGCTTGAATTCAGGAAGATACAGTTCAACCCACAACAAGGTTTAAGAAAGTTCTGGGATTGTTCTTCTGGTCATAAGATCTTAAACATGGACTTCTGTCCCACAATCTGTATCACATCAGCACTATAGTCCCATCTGACTCGGGAGCATTTTCAGGGTTTATAGCCAGACCCTACTCCTCGGATGTGATCTTCCAGGTTCTCTGCCTCTGGTTCTCTACATAGCATTCACTCCCTCCACTGACACAAGGATCATGTGTCCTGTACAGACCTCAGTTGCCGGCTTGTTAGCCCTAGACTTTGACTAATGCAGAAGGATATGCTAGTCCTCTGACTTTGTCCTCACAGATAGATTGGACTGTGTTACAAAATTATAGTCGCTTAAAACAGAGATCTGTTCCTGGACATAAAGCCCTGCTCCACAGTCACTCCTGGAGGCAGGCTGGCCTAGAATCTTCCAGGTCACGGCATCACCAGTTGTAACATCTCCGCAGGAGGCGGGTACCGAGTGAAATGCCTGCCATCTCTTCAGTACTCGTCTGCGTTTCCGAAACTCTCCATTGACAGAGCTGCACACCTGGTCTGACTTCTCCATGTGAACAGGAAAAGGAATGATCTGGAAATACTGACAAGCACTGATAGCGTTTATAATTCATACCTTCATTTAAAAATCATGAACCCTCCCCAGCCAGGAGCGATCTCGCTGTCTCTCCTCCTACTAGCAGCGCAAGGTCTCAAACATCCCCAGCACACATGCCAGCCATAGGCAAAAGGCCACTTGTTATTTCCAAGTCCATAATTTCAACACTTTCCTAATAAGTCTCTCAGCAAGGAAAAGGGATGACGGATTCACCTGCCTAGACACTGTAAGTCCCTCCATCTCCTGCAGATAGGATTCCCGTAGTCGCTGCTGTAGAAAGGGGTTCAGTCCAGATAAATCCCATCAGTCTGGCCATGATCTTCCAGCTCCTGGAGGGGCCTGAGTTGGTGAAAATTTACATGTACAGGCTGTGTCCCCTCCTTCGAGAAGACCCTGTCCCAGTCTGCCAAGGGAGATAAGTAATTTCCATCCCAGAAGGCTCCTGCACTACTGCTGGGATTTAGGGCACCCATCGTTCATGTTCCTCTTGCTGCCACAAGAAAAATTACAAATTGATTCACAGGACTGGTCTCCTGGCTCATACTTCTCCTGGACTGCCGTGGCTTCTTCTCTCTATAAGTAATGGCTGAGCTGGCTGACAGTTGGATGTAAGTCAGGTTTGGGAAGGAGGGGAGATGTTGGGGTAGGCCGGTGAAGGAAATGACAGCGGACAGTAAGCAGTGGAAGGGGGAGAGACTAAATATCTGGATTTGACCACAAAGCAAAACGTTGGGTACCAATCCCACATACTCAAAGAGAAATCAGACTGGCATCATGGCGCTCACTGAGCAGAGTTCTTATCGCCCGTGCCCTTCCAAGAAAGAACTAAAACTGCCGTTAGCTGTCATCTCCAGAGCCTGTATGTTGTGCCAAGGACTGTTCTAAGTGCTTTGTGTGTAAGAACTCATTTGAACTAATTAGAAGCTGGCTTGGCATAGAGTGGTGGCGGTCCCCAAATCACAGAGGTGGAAGCAAGATAAATGGTTTACTTTCTGGGGAGGTTAAGCAGGCCAGGGTTAGTTCCCACGTCACAGGCTTCTCTCTTGATGCTCTTCCTGCCTGGCTTCCAGTCCCAAAGCCACTTTGCTTCAAGGTGACTGTTTAAGCTCTATCCACAATGTTGGAATTGCTGCCAAGGGGATGTAAATAAGAAGAGAAGGGTCCCTCTTTTCCCACTGAAAGGACTAGCATCCTAATGCTTGCGTTTCATTGGCTTCAACTTAGTCATGTGGCCACACTAGCAAGGGAGACTGGGAAATGTAGTCTGGCTTCCAAGTAACTATAGGATCAACTAACATTTGGAGGTTCTATTACTGTAGAAGACAGAAAGAAAAGTGACTGAGACATGTCCTGCACCATCAATCACAAAATTTGTTCTATGAAAAAAAAATTGAGGTAGTTTTATCTTTTAAAGCCTTTACAAGATCAGGTAAACAATATTTAAGGATTTTTTTGCATGAAACTTCCTGATCAAAATTATTGTTTTATCTTTTGTCTTCTATTATTTTCTCCTTTATCTCCTGGTATTTCTTTCTTCTTTTTCAAGATGGGGTTCTTTATAGCACAAACTCACAGCAATCCTTCTGCCTCAGCTTTTCAAGCATTGAGACTCTTGGTGAGTGCTGCCATGCCAGATTTGAAACCATTCTTATCTTTCAAGTCACTTAATAAACATTAATGATATCTTACCTATCTTGAGTATTTAACAATAAGCCACAAGAGACTCTGGGCTCCTTGGAGGAAGGGCTATAGTTTAATTCATCTCTCCCCGGTGCCCAATATCACGCCTATCATAAAGAGAATACTCAGCAAATTGGCATTTGTCATATGAGAACAAAGGCAATCCTTTCCATTGCTCTGCCATTACCATCCTCATTATCAAATACCCATAAATTAGCATTAGTACTTTGCATTCATAACTCAAGTTAAATAGACACAACATCCAAAGACCAGATTTGAGAGAATCAAAACCCAAAGAGTAACAGTCACCTCTCTCCACGCCCTCTTACCTGGAGAAAGCTGTGGAAGAGCTTCTTCCTATTGGCTTCCTGGGCAGGACATTAATTCCTGCCTTCTAAGAGAGAGGTGCTGGGAGGCACCCACAATTAGGAGCTGCAGCTCAGCGGGCTTGGCAGAGCCACCCTCCCAGGAAGCTGACAAAGCTGCTCAGTTCAGGAAGAGTTCATCTGAACTGACTCCCTCGTCACCCCACTCTCGGCCCATTCTTTGCGGCATTTGCAATTTCTCTGCTCCAGGGGTCAAGTCTCCAGTGTGCCCTCCCTGAGTAATTGTGAAATTATTATGGTTGGTGATTTTAATTTAAATTGGATGGAGAAATGTCATACTGCGGTCGACTCATTTGCTATGGATTTTCACTTAACCAAATTGATTAGTCAACCAACTAGACTTAACTTGAGAGTTGTAATCATTCATTATTAGATCTCATTTTTTTTCCCAACGCACCCAGATGATGTCAAGAAATTAAAACTGCAGCAAAAACTTCAGCAGTGTCTTCTCTTTAAGGCAGCAGAGTCTGCCTTAAAGGCCTCAGAGATAGGGGTGATGGTGGAGATCTGTGGGAGCTTGCTGGGACCAAGGTTCTAAACCCATGCTCGCCATGGCAGAAAGACGGCCATAAGAAATGAGGGGGAGCTTACCAAGCTGGGTTCGCAGACTGGGCATATCGTCTCCCTGCTTTGCTTATCAAATTTCTAACCATCTGTTAGGGTTAGCATGTGAAATTTCTCCTACAGGCTCATGTCTTTGAATACCTGGTCATCAGTTAACGGATGGCACTGTTTTGGAAGGTGGAGTCCAGCAAGAGGAAACGAGTCTCTGGGGATGAGGCTGGCAGGTCACAGAGCAGTCCTGTCCCTTGCATATGCACTTCTTCCTGTCAGGAATTTTGACACAGCAATACAAAAAGCAGTTAACACACTTTCCAACAAGATTATCCTAAATACCACTTATTCTTTGAAGCCCCTCTCCCATAAATTTTCAGGCAGAGTAACTGCCTACTATTCTCTACCACAATATGTTTCTAGGACAGGAGCTGGTAACTTGTTGTTTAATTGGTGTTTTTTTTTTAAATATAATTTCCATTTTAAACTGTATCCCTTAAATTTTTTACTGCATTTATTTATTTACTGCTGTGTACACACACCATGATGTGTGTGTGTGTGGAGGTCAGGGGCCAACTTGTGAGGAATCGGTTTTCTCTCTCTACCATGTGGCTCCTTGGAATTGAACTTAGGTCTTTAGGCTTGATGATAATTGCTTTGATCAGCTCAATGGATCCCAATACTAGCCTTAAAGGGAGGGGTATATACGATATTTTATTCTGGCTCCTGGATCAACACACAGTAGGACCTCAGTAAATAGTGTCAACATTTTGAATGAGTAAATTGTCCAAAGGGACATTCTTAGGGTCGGGCACTGGGATGTATGCTAAAGGCGAAGTAAGACTCATCACTGCGGGTTCTTGAAGCTACACAAGGCTGAGAGAGAAGAGGCTCAGCTCCCGAAGGTGTGAATCACACCGTCACATTAAAGTAGCTATGATAATACAGTAGAGTGGATATGTTGACTCTCTGCACTGACTGCTGGAAAGATTAATGTGATGGTCCACTGCTTCAATAACAGCAAAGGATGAATCCAGAAAAAAAGTGACAGTCTTACCGTTACTACTTCCTGGACAGACTCACCATAGAATACCATCCTGGATGGGTAGCACTGGGTTTGGGGCGATGGATCACTTGGTAAGAGAGCCTGCTACACAAGCCTAGGGACTTGAGTGTGGGTGCCCAGCATGTATGTAAATTTTGATGCACTGATACACATACTTAATTCTAGCACTGGAGAGGCAGAGACAGAAGCATCCAACCAACCTATCTAATCTGATCGATGAGCTCCAGGTTCAGTGAGAGACCCTGTCTCAGAAAATAAGTAGCGAGTGATCAAGGAAGGCAGCTGACATCAGCCTCGGGCCTCTTCACACATGTGCACACTTGAGCGCACACACTCAAATATACCTACACATACACAATCCTTTCCCCTGCACACACACCAAAGGTAGTAGTGACAGGAATTTGAGCAAAAGAATTCCTGTGTGTACAAGGGTGGTATCATGGGCATGCTACCTGAGTGGTCACCCAGAAGGTTCCTCTGATTTCATGCCTGAAGGTGTCACTGTCTTGAGATTCTTAAGTGTTCTTTAACAAGGGGACCTGCATTTTAACTCTTCACTGAGGCACATTATAAATTACATAGTTCGTCTTAGACATGGTGGAGAGACTTGAAACCATGCCACACTAGAAATGTATGAAGACGCAGAATGTGGTAAGGAGAAGGGAGTCCACTGCACTGACATCTTAATCTTCAAATTCAGGAAAAGAACAAGGCTGCTTCTCCACCTTCCTGGGAACAGATCTCCAACCACTGGGTTCTGAGGCTCATTGTTTGGCATTAGTGTTGGTAGGCAGGGCAGGAAGGCATTTTACAAACCAGAACTGTGTTCATCATTGGAACCTGGAGAGAGAGAAGCCAAGCATCAGGTGGATTGTGGTATCCTTCCTGGGGCCTTGATTCTGGGCTCTGAACCCCAGGCTGGATGCTTTATGTTGAAGAGAAATTTATTCTCTCAATTTTGAAGGCTAGCTAGAAAGTTTAAAATCAAAGTGCCGGCCCTGGAGCAGAGTGGGGCCATCTTCAGACTTTGGTGGAAGATATGGTATGGTTCAACCATGGCAAGAAGAAGATATGGTATGGTTCAACCATGGGAAGAAGAGAGAAGCGGGGTGGGGGAGAGAGAACCTCAGGTCTTCTCTAAGGAAAGTCACCTACTCAGGAAAGCGGAATCTTTACTAGCCAAACATCTCCACAGGTCCTACTTCCCAGTATCATCATAATTAAAATTCAACATGTGTTTTCAAGGGGACAAATACTCAAATCACAGAGCTAGGCAATCCTTTTTATTTTTTTTTCTTAGTGTTTTAAATTGACAAAAAAAGTGTGTGTGTGTGTGTGTGTGTGTGTGTGTGTGTGTGTGTGATATGATCATTTGGTGTAGATATGTAATGTGTAATGATCAAATCAAAGCAATTTCCTTTTCCTTAGATATTTATCATTAATGCATTAGGAACTTTGAAATACCCCCTTTTTCTTTTACTGAAAATATATAATCCATTTCTATGAACTGTACTCACCCTTCTGTGCTATAGAACACCAGAACTCCTATATCACTGTATTCTGAGACCTGCTATCTGACCCCCATCTGTCTCCTCTCTCCCTCCCTTTCTTAACCTCAGTGACCACTCTTCTATTCTCTCCTTCCAGCAAGTAACTCTTTAGCTTCCACACATGGGCGAGAACCACAGTCCTTGTCTATCTCACAGAACCTGCCCTTCATTCATTTCTACCCACGTTGTCATGAACGATAGGAGGCCGCCCTTCCGAATGGCTAAACAGCCATGCACTATGTGTTTATACCACATTATAATTTCCCACAGGGTGACAGCTCAGTGGATTCCACATCTCAGTTATGGTGTGCAACCCAGCTCCTAAAGCAGGAAAAAAATGCAGAAAGCAGGCCACAGGCAAAGAGTCTAGGACTGGGGTATGTTGATGGGAACCTTTAACCTGTGATCTGTGGCACATGCAGCCATAGGCTTGCAGTTGGTTCTTCTTCAAAGGACGATCTCAGCTATGTCCTTTTTGCTGCCCCTACAGGACACTCAGCCTCCGTGAACAATGCTACTTTATTCAATCCCCCTTCCAGCTAACAAACACACCGTGGATGAATGCTGCCACCCATCCCGGGTGTGTCTGGAGGCTGAGGATGTGCTGGTTAAGAATGATTAAAGAGAAGTTACCTTCACCACGGGCCCTCAAAGTTCCACTAAGTGGCCAGGATCCAGAAAGATCCAGGGAGTCTCAACACAAGAAAAATAAGTTCCAGGCCAGTTGCTTCTTTCCTGGCTCCTGGAATCATTTTTCCAGCCCTGCTGTCTGCACACCCCATGGGAGCTATTCATTAACGAGGGTGAGAAATGCCTAAATTACACCTCTGGTTCATGTCCAACTCATTCAGATGGTAAGAAAGCAAGATAACTCACTCCAGCATCATCTCCAATCCTACCACCGAGCCATTTCCCCTTCAGCAGAGAGCAGCTATGAAGTGAAGGGCC
The DNA here is from genome assembly GCA_902729485.2 of Mus minutoides. Taxonomy (NCBI): domain Eukaryota; kingdom Metazoa; phylum Chordata; class Mammalia; order Rodentia; family Muridae; genus Mus; species Mus minutoides. Next base: position 749,481 of record LR749672.1, on the reverse strand, counting down.
AGGACCTCAGCCAGCCCCTCACCCACTCCCAACCTGCCTGTGTCCCACCCCACCCCACCCCACCCTCACCCCCACCCCCACCCCCACCAGTTCCTTCTGTTCCAGGTTTCAGTATCAATGGAAACTCTTTCCCCTTCCTCCCCAGGCGTCAGATCTTATCTGTCTCCGCCTTGGTTTAAGAGCAACATCATCTAACCCTTTCTTTGTCCGCTCATCTTCCAGAAGGGATCAGGACCTTCTGAGCTCTTACTCTCTGGGGGACCTGGCAGAGCAGCAGATGCCCTCCTCTTTGCCCTAGCCAATACCTAATACCACTCTGACTTGAGGCAGACTGAAAACTGCCGCCATTTAGGGGAAGAGAAAGGCAGAGAAAAGAAGGGGTGCTGAACAAAGGTTTTATTCAAGCTTTTGCACACTAACATCTCCAAGAAGCTTTTAACAGCGACCATCATTTCCCTCTGAGAATCGATGCATTTTAATTCATACGAAGATATTTGTCTGCTAGTCCCCTTCCTTCCAGGCGCAGAGACACGTTTAACAAAACAACTCAGCCTCGCGTGGAGACAAACGCTCCGGCTTCTCCCTGAAATTACTGGAAGTTCATTTTCAAAAGCCGTCCTGTTTTCTGGGAATCAATGCATATCAACTAAAATCAATAGCTTCTCCGTGTGGATGGGCCGAGACACCAAACTGATCTAGCGCTGCGGTGCATTTGTATCCAAATCTAGGCATTCTCAACAAGTCAATGCATTTAAACATCTGCCAGTGTCTTTTCACTTAAAACTAATCTGTTTGCTGATCGGACTGTACATTTCCAGAGTGCGTGGTAATATACTCTCTGTGTTTACCAGATCCAATGTACATTAACTCAAATCAAAATATTTCCACTTACCTTTAAATCAAGTTTGCCTCAACTTCAGCAGCACTCATTGGAATTAACTCTAGTCATACTCACTCCTCTCCATCCAGCTCCAGGCTGGTCTCACTAGCCTGACGAATAGGTTGTAGAAGAGCAAGCTTCCTGCGCCTCTGGACCACATTTCTTTCAGAATTAGAAGGAACACTAAAGGAGCCGTTGGACAATCTCACAAACTCTAGATTCCATCATGCCATTTTCTACAGGAGCCCTCTCCTTTGTCTAAAAATTCCTGGGAGAATTTTCCATGACCATTCCTTCCCACAAGAAACAGCATCTAACCATGACCATCTTCTAGCCTGGCACTTGCAGAGAACCCACGAATCATAGGATCCCCCAAATCAACCCAAGGATGTACAAGCAGTCTTAGCACCCCAGGAGCATTTGATTCAGTAGTGGAAGGGTTCTCTCCATGTTCAAATGGTCAGGGCATAGATACTTCTGGTACCCACCCACCCACCCCATGACAGGCAGATTCTATACAATGCACAGGAGATAGACACAGTGAACCAAGGCCACTCCTTGTAATTTGCCTTAAGAGAAAGAGTCAGTAAATTAGCACGGGAAGCTAAGTGCAAACTGTGTGTACATGCAAAGGACTGCAGTGGGGGAAATGTGATACTAAGGAACAATTAGTAACTAAACTATAGGCATGGGAAGGGTCAGGCAGGGGAGAGGACAGATCTGCAGGTATCCCTGGTGTGCACAAGATTCAAACCAGCATTGTCAAAGTCACTGGCAATCATTTACTTGACCTCAAGTCTAGAGAGCAGTAGTAATGCCCCATCTTGCAAGGGAAGAGACTGTGTCTCCCAGGCTATTAGCTCTGTAAGACAACTGGCAAACAGTGCTAGTCCTCTGGAGACCATCAGCAAGGGGAAGAGCCATGATTCAGGCCCCAGGCCATCAGCTCAGGCTTTGCCCACTATCATCGACCTGGAAACACAAAATGACTTAACAGCACAAGGCATGAGATGCTCCCCCAGAGAGGCACCAAGGACTGTGTGGATTCAGAAGAAGGAAGACTGCCTAAAGTCAGTGGCTGTGAAACCGACTCCTAGAAATACCAAGGAAATAGAAGTCCCCAGGGAAGAGGTACGATTGGAACAAACACATGGCGATGGGAGGGAATGTCATTTCAGAATAGAGGAGTGAGGCGGCCAAGCCAGGTTCCAGTAGGGGATCACAACAGAAGACCCTGAGTAGAGAAGGCGACCTATCTTCTAGACAATCTCAAATGCCACTCTGTGGATTAGCTGCTAGGTTTGATTCTGTATCCCACAGCTACTGCCAGCCTTGAAGAAGCAGATGGGCCAGAAGACAGTGCTGGCCACAACTCAGCCCAAGCCAGACCTCCCTTGATCCACCAGAGCACTTCTTGGCCACACAGCCCCCAATGCTAGTAACCCAGAGAGGCGGCAGCAGAGGGAGGCTGGTCCCAAGCTCAGATCTCAAGGCATCACCATGGAGACGTTGCACAGGCTGCCAGCCAGCCACACAAAAGGAACTGCGGGCTGCCTGGCTCACCTGGGACCTGAGCTAAGGAGGAGGCGGTAAATGTGTTTCATTTTCTCTCTTCTTTTGCTCTCAGTATAAAGGAAGAAGCAATTTATACCAGCCACTCACGCCACTCAGTCCCCGAGAGGAAATCGGAAGCCCACCCTTCTGTGGCAGCTGGACTCCTGAGAAGCCTGGTTTGGGTTCTCTAGCAGAAAGGTCTGAAAGGGAAGATGGAGGCTAAGAGGAAACACTATTGGTTCTTCTCTCCTGCCCTTGTGCAGGGACCCACGCAGAACCTCGTGTACACTTAGTGAGTATGGGTTGAAATCTTTGAACTTCTGAAAGCAAAAGCTTGTGCCATTGATTAGAGACCAGGTCCCTTTATACAGGGATAAACAACACCCCCAGGTAACACTAGGGGCGTTGTCAGCCCCGTACCCACTCCTCTGTCTCATCGTGGTCATCATGGTGGACCAAGCTTACCAGTACAGCCAGTTTCCCTACCTAGCAGGCTGGAGAAACCTGCCTATTCAAGGAAGGGTCAAGTATAGAGAGGACAAAGGAGTCGGGACCCCAGGAACAGGAGGGGCTGCAGCAGGATGCAGAGAGAGAGGCAAGCTGTTGCTTCTGAGTTCAGAAAAGAGGGAGTTCCAGCCAGCCAGCAATCTTCACACATGTATTGTGGCTCTCCTCTGCAAAGGGGTGAGAAGAGGGGTGGAGGGAGGTGGTGCCAAGAGAGGGAGCAAGCAGAAGAGGTGAGAAATCCAGCGTCTTCAGACCTGCCCACACTGCTGGCTTCACAGCTGTGTGCAGTGCCTCATCTCACAGTCATTAGAGGGACCCCCGCAGGATGGATGGAAGCCGGACACCCCGAAGAGTGGGAAATGAAGAGAAGGCTTGCTGCTGATAGGCGTGTATTTGAGCATCTTCAGAGAGAGAGAGAGAGAGAGAGAGGGGGGGGGAGGGAGAGAGAGAGAGAATCACTAGCTAGGGGCTGTCCTGGTTCCGGGTTCCACAGTCCTGGGGGAGGCAAATAGACAGATAAGCATTATTATCACTCCAAAAGCCTGAGGCCAGCAGTGGGCCTAGTCCTCAAATCTGATATGAGCTCTTTCTCTTCCTTCTCTTATAACAAAAAGAGACTCCAATTCAACTTCCCTTCCAGCATGGCCCAGTTTCTTCTAGCTCATGAGCCAAGTGCAGTCCACTAGCAGGCAGAGCCCACTTGTCAGGTGCTGAGGTTTGAAGTTTTGCTGTGTATTGTAATGTTAAGTGAGGGCTCAGAAATGGGATGGAGCCAACACAAGGCTCTGAAGAAAGAGCAGTGTCTGACTCAGTCTTTAGTAGCAAGTTCTTCTCCATAAGGATAGGTCATGAGACTGTCGCACCATGCTGCCAATAATGGACTAGACATTATAAATGTTTATCATACTTTATAATTTTCATAATTATTATAATTGTATTCAATTTGTATCTGAGAGAAAAGGAGCCTTTTATTGGATTAAGAAGGAGAACTGTTGAGGTTTGGTCTTTTGCTGTGTGTTGTAATGCTAAGTGCAGGGCCCCAAGGCCCAGTTGCCCCAGAGATGAGAAAGTCCACATGTAGACCCAAGTTATACTATGTGACTTTGCCCCCCAAGTTATTTCTGATTGGTAAATAAAGATATCAATAGCCTATAGTTAGTCAGAAAAGACATAGGTTGGGTGGAGGGTTCCTGGGCTTAGGGCAAGAAGAGAATCATGAGGGGGAAAAGAAGGCTGGAGGAGAAGCCACCATCTGTTAGGTGAGTCATGGAAACATGGCCGTGAGGGCTGGCCAATTGGAGTTAAGAGCCGCTCAGGGGAAATATAAGTCATAACTCAGGGTTATTGATGGGAACGTAGATTCTAATAGCATAGAGGATAGATATCTGCCCAGTTCTTGTGCTGTTGAAGGCTTATTGTAAATATAAAGGTTGTGCGAATCTTTTATCTGGGAACTAAGCGATCAAAGCAGGGTAGAAACCCAGATTGGGATTAAAATTGTCTATAGTAATCAGGGCCCCACACAGCCTCGTCCAGCCCTCCACTCGGTCACCTCTCTGAGTGCTCAGTGCAGTGCTGTCTCAGGGGCAGCTGTTGCTCCCTAGTCCCCAGATGCATTGGACGGCCCTGGGCCTCCAGGCCTTTGCACTCGCCAGGCCTCGCTTGGCCTGAGCTACACCTTCCAGATGCCTCATGTCTCCGTCCTCAGGCCAGGGTTTCAATCTTACTTTCTCACTGAGCCCTGCAGCTCACCCGCTCTAGCACCATGTTGGTGAACTTACCTAGGTAGGCATATCTCTCATTCAGATCTACATTAGGTGAAGGTTGAGTTCATTACTTTTAGAAGCATCTATGGAAGGTGGGTAGGGGCCCGGTAACCAGTGGCTGAATGAAGCAGACACCCCTGGATGCTGCCTCTGTCTCCTCTCAAGTGAATGTAACAGTATCCCCTTCTACACGCCTCTCAAGGATCAAGCACCCTTCCTAAAAGATAACTTAGGCCCTTGAGCCCAGCTGAGCCCAGACAGATGAAAGATGGCAAAGGGTAATAGAATGGAGATGTCTGTCAGGCCCAGAGAGAGTGGGAAGTGGCTGAGAAGACACTTCTGTGTGGGAGGTTTTGGTCTGTCTGTCTGTCTGTCTGTCTGTCTGGTTGGTTGTTTATATACTTTCTAAATGAGACAGGGTATCAATATGTCATCTTTGGTTGTCCTGGAACTCACTGTGTATCCCAGGCTGCTTCCATCTTGTAATGAATCTTTCTCCTCTTGAATGTTGGGATCACAGGAATATGCCACCACGTCAGCCATCCCTCTTCTCTGGAGACAGTATCATCACCATATAGACAGTGAATTCACCCTGCTATAGTCTCTCCTATAGTGAAAACACATGTACACACACACACACACACACACACACACACGTGTATACATGTACACACACACACATGCCAGTTTTTTTCCCCTCTGAACACTAAGAGTTGAGAAAGAAAGAACATCAGAATTCTCAGCCTCGGGTCCTTGTTCCTGAGCTGTCACTATGAGGCTCTACAGCCTTGGACACCACCTGTCTCCTGGCTCAACTCCAAGGTCAGAAATGGCATCTCACCCAGATATTCCCCCACACCAGCCTGGCCTCATCCACACAACCCTGCTGCAGAGCATCTAGCCAGTGTGGAAGCAGATCTTGCTGGTTCTGCCATGGTCAGTGATGTTGGGGCTGGGGTTCTAAAGAAGCAAAAAGAGACAAACACCCCCAAGGAAGCAAACCGTGAGGCATTGACCCGAAATACTCCTGCTGGGTCTTTTTTCCAGTGGAGCAAATCCTTCTGCAAGTTTGGTTCCTGCAAGTTTGGATGTCTGATGGGTACCAGGCTGCTGGCTCTCAGATGTAGGTGCATTCCCTGTCTATCCACCCTTCAGCTGGGCTGGTGGGACCAGGGTCACAGCTTCTTACAGTGCAGGCCCATTCCACTGAGGCACAGTGTTCAAAGTGCCTTCAAACCATGGAATGAAGGGCTGAGGATGCCCCCTATACACCACACTCTGGCCCAGATGGGTTAGCTGGGCATTATTTATAATGGAACTTTTATCGAGTGCAACTCTCATGTCCCTGCAAGTTAAAACCATTTGATGTCCTGGAGCCTCTGGAAAAAAGGAGAAGGGCAGAAGGGAAGAGGCGCAGGCAAGAGAAACTAAAGAAGTTTCATAGCAGGACTTCAAAACAGCCAAGTGGTTGAAAGGATCTCAGTAAGGTTCTGACCTACTTTGCATGTGGATAAGCCATCTCCTTCACTTTAAAAGAAAAAAAAAGGGAGGGGTGGGGGAGACACTCCTACAAAATGGCCAGGGCTCTATTCAGAAGAGCCGTGACTGCTCTGCAGAAAGGAGCTTTCTTGCTGTAATCAGGAGCCATTTAGGAGCCATGATTTGGATAATTATGAGAGATTTTCAGCTTCTCTCCTTCCAGGGCCATGCACGGCTCAGGAAGATGGAGCTGCCAGAGCAAGCTAGCCAGGGCTGGAGGAGCCAGTGCCTGGCAAGTGGGCTGCGAAGAGCAGACCTCCCAGCTCAGGGCTGCATCCTACCGGTCTGGCTACCTAGCTTGGCTCTGATGAACAATCCTTGCTGAGCAACCTTGAGGCCTTAATCTAGACTCTTGGGATGCGCTTTCTCATTGTGGCACAGCTAAGATGATGAGCCAGGTAGTGATAACAAATAGAGACTATAGGTCTGCTCCTTGGTGCACAATAGGAGCACACAGTAGGTGCTCACTCAGGCTGATTCCTCCATGCTTCCTAAGTGACTTGGGAAGGAGTTCTCTCACCCTGCTAGGAGGTTTCTTAGAATCACCAGGACTAATGAGGATTCCCAGTACCCAGTGATGAGAAGATAAGAAATTTCAAGATCTATAGAGCAAGAAGCCCCACAGCGGGAGACAGTCTTAGAAGGACCCGGAAAAGCACAGGAAGTCACAACAAGACAGGACATGGGGCGTGAAAAGTATGTGTAGAGGAATTCCTTTTCCTGTGGTGATGACCAAATGCCTGACAAGAGGCAACATAGAGGAAAGAGTGACTTACTTTAGCTCACATTTTCATCATGAGGAAGGCATGACAATGATCATCTGCTAGTAACTTACATTGTGGCTCTCACATCCTAGGGGACTAGGAACACTGTGACTATAAGCCTCTAATCCAAAGGTTCTCACCCTGTGGATTGAGACCCCTTTGTGGGTTGAATGACCCATCCACGGGAGTTGCATATCAGATATCCTGCATATCAGATATTTACTTTATGATTCATAGCTAGAGTAAGTAGCAATGATAACAATTTCATGGTTGGGGGTTACCATAACATGAGGAACTGTATTCAAGGATCACGGCATTAAGTCTAGAACCATTGATCTCACCCTTCCCCTGTAACTCAATATCTACCCAGGGTTTTGGGTCTAAAAGGTTGACAGCTTCCCAAACAGCACCTCCACCTGGGGAATGTTCAAGCTGTCACTGCTCAAACATGAACCTGGAGAACTGGAGGAGAGCATTCACATTCACAGTATAAAAAGGAAGAAGAGAGCATTTGCAAGAGGCAGAGGGGACAGCTGTCAGCCTTCCCATGGCTTCCTGCACCCATGGTGCAATGCCCAGGAGAAAATCCCATGGAGGATGGGGGTCCCTTCTAAGACTCTTAATAATATTCAAGGCTAGTGGGACCTTTTACTCCTAATCACCTGAGAGCTGAGGAAGAAGAGCCCAGAGTACTGAATTTAAGGCCAGCCTGGGCTACATACAAAGATCCTGGGAAAAAAGAAAGGAAGGAAGAGAGAGAGAAAGGGAGAAAGGAGGGGAGGGAGGAAACGTGAGAGAGAAGGAGAGAAGGTAGAGAAAAGAGAGAAAGGGGGAAATGAAATGAGTTAGAGTTGATATCAGATGAAAGAAAATTTCTGAGAAACTGGACTCCAGTTTGTCAGCAACCTGGTGCACAGTTCTGATACATTCTATTCTCTATATTCATAGCAGACTTACACGGTAGCAATGCTCAGGGATCCTCTCTCTATTTGCTTTTCCTTATATTTTTATTTTTGCTTGTGATTTAGGTTGTTGGGTTTTGTTTGTTTGTGTGTTTGTTTGTTTGAGGAGCCTACATTGAGCTCAGACTCAAAGTTTATACACACACACACACACACACACACACACACACACACACACACTGCCTGGTGCTGGAAGGGTGACTCCCTCTGCCACCTGTTCCCCCTACTGTCTATCTCCTGGAATCCCACTGATCTCGTGTTACAGGTGAGGCAACTGAACTCTTGACACAGCTAGTCTGTGTCTGAAGCAAGGTTCTGTGCTTCTCGGTGACTTTACATCACCACTCAAAGCCTCTGTGTCCAGTCAACATACGGGTGGCAAGCACCTACTGTGGGCACCCAGGCTCTACCTCAGGCACAGGAGACACAATGACAAGCTCAAACGACTGCTTTCATCTCTCCCCACATGGAACCTATGGAAAGAAGTCAGCTTGTAGTTTTTAGCAGTGGGTCTGCCTGCAGTGAGGTGTGGTAAGACTTCAGGGACATCCTCAGAGGCTACAGAGGAGCCCATTTAATCCCCATCACATTTAAGCATCAAAGGGCAGGTCAGTGTCTTTAGAAAAATCTAATGATTTTTATGAATTCCAAACAAAGATGAAATTAATTGTGGATTACCACCCAAGCCTCAGCTCTCCCTGTGCTAGAATCCACTGATAACATTCCTGGGGCCACGAGCCTGCTGCAGTCTCCTGGCCCTGATCAGTGGGGGGTACTTTCTGAGTGTCCCAGAACTCCCCTCTGCCTTCTGCCCTTTGCTAGTCCTTAGGGAGTCTCTTATCCAGTGGCAATGGCCCAGCTCTCTCAGTGGCTTTTCCCATCTTCCCAAAGTGGTGGGGAGATGTTTCTTGGGATGCCTGCGGTGGTTCCTGGTGACATGCTGGAGCAGAGACCCAGGCTCAGGCCCAGGAACGGAGTTCTTTTGGTTTTGGTTTGGTTTGATTTGGATGTTTTGTATTGTCTTTGAGACAGGGTTTCTCTACCTGTCCTGGAACTCACTCTGTATTCCAGATTGGCCTCAAACTCACAGAAATCCACTTGCCTCTGCCTCCTGAGTGCTGGTTTAAAGATGCCTACTCCTACTGTCCAGTGACAGGAGCTCCTTTTAAGGTTTCTTTCCCTCCTGAGAAGGCTTGCTGGACCCCAAAAACATCCAGGCCTTGGGGCTCCTGGGACACCCAGGTTAGACCTCGTCCTACCTGCCTGCCAGGTCCATCTGGAGAGCAGCTGGCAAGAGGTGAGCTGAGCTCTGTACCCTAAGCTCCATTGTTAGGCCCAAGGCTCTACCTGCCTCTCCAAGGAGTCCCATCAGCATCAAGGACATCCAGCCAATACCAGGAACAACCAGATGGCTAAAGGCAAATGTAAGAATACAACCAACAGGAACCAGGACAATATGGAACACCAGACCCCAGCTATCCTATCACAGCAAGCCCTGGACATCCTAGCATTGCCAAAGGAGCACAAGAAGATGACCTTACAGTAATCTTGTAAAGATCATAGAGACCTTTAAAAAGGAAATAGATAAACCCTTTAAAGAAATAGAGGAAAATACAAGTAAACAGGTGAAGGAAATGAATAAAACTGTTCCAGACCTGAAAGTGGAAATAGAAGCAATAAAGAACACACAAACTGAGGGAATCCTGGAGATGGAAAACCTAGGGAAGAGAACAGGAACAACAGATGCAAACATCACCAAAAGAAAACAAGAGATGGAAGGCAGAATCTCAGTTGTAGAAGAGATAACTGAAGAAATTGATACATCAGTCAAAGAAAATGTTAAATCTAAAAGGTTCCTGAAATAAAATATCCAGGAAATTCTGGGATACCATTAAAAGACCTAGCTTAAAAATAATATAAAAATAAGCTCCAAGGCCCAGAAAATATTTTCAACAGGATCGTAGAAGAAAACTTCCCTAACCTAAAGAAAGAGATGCCTATAAACATACAAGAAGCTTACAAAACATCAAATAGATTGGACCTGAAAAGAAAATCCTCCCACCACATAATAAGCAAAACACAGAACAAAGAAAGAATACTAAAAGCTGCCAGGGGAAGGCCAAGTAACATATAAAGGCAAAAATCACACCCAACTTCTCAACAAAGACTCTAAAAGCCAGAAAAGTCTGGGCATCTCACAGATCCTAAGAGACCACAGATGTCATAAGACTACTATATCCAGCAAAACTTGTAATCATCATAGATGGAGAAAACAAGATATTCCACAGCAAAACCAAATTTAAAGTGTATCTACCCATAAATCCAACCATACAGAAGACATGAGCCATTCTTATACAAACCACCAAGGTGGGTTTTGACTGTTACAAAATATTTAAGAAATTTTTAGTAATTAATTTTTTTCCTATTATCTTCATCTTATCTCACAGTAAATTGTGTTAGAAGGATACAGTGACTCTGTTTATAGGAGACCAGTAGCAGTCACCCTAAGTCAAAGGCAGAAATAAAAGCCAGGCGTGTCTTTCTTGATAACTAACCTCCTTCTACCAGCCAGCACTGAGCCTGGAACAAGGTGTCTTTTCCTGACACAGATGGCCACACAGATGGCCACACTGCCAGGGTTGTTCACACTCCTATCTAGTGATACCAAGGAGGATCAAACCCTAAGATGTCCCTTAGAAGGAACATCAGGCTTTCCTGGGGCTCCATACCTGCTAATTTGCATGTGGGCAAATCAGAATTCAACAAGGCCAAGTAACTGTGTCCCACATCGATTCATAAAAGTAAGGTTTGCTTTGGAGTTGGACTTGGGTACTAAATTGTGAGTTCACATGTCTCTGGATGAGCTCAGTGCATGTCCTCTCAAGAGGCAAAGTGAATCGACAGGAAGAGCTAGGGTGAAGGTATCTTCTTGCCAACCAAATGGTAGGAATGGGGTGGTGCAATTTTACCTGTCTATCTATCTATCTATCTATCTATCTATCTATCTATCTATCTATCTATCTATCTCTCTCTCTACCTATTATCTTTCATGGGCAGAAATGTAAGAAGGGTTTTTAACAAGAATATTGTGTACAGCTGATCATGCTCTCTGCAGAACCTTGCTTCCTCTGGGAAGGCCTGCGGGGACAAAGGAGGAAATATCCCCTTTCTATCCCATGAGCTGGGTTCTCATAGGCAAGACGATATCCTACCTCCACCCCATGACAGCCTTGTTCATCATTTTCTGTCTAATATGAACCTGACTTCAGAATGCCAAAATCTCTTGTCATAGCACTAGATTGGAAGCCCAGGGGCCTGGGCCCAGCTTCCATACCAAGAGAACCCACAGGCAGCCTAGCATGTGATTCAAGCCATCGGCATGCCTGTGGCTCCAGCTATCAAGGGACACTGTTGGCCTAGGTCAAAGTCTCTTGCAGCTCCGTCGCATGAGTCTCTGTTATTAGACAAGAAGTGGAGTTAATTGCAGTTACTGACCAGGACATTCTTTAAAACACTGACAGCATCCAAAGATCCCTGCTAGGGCCTACACATGGTCTTTTCCTTTGATCCTCACAGCAACCTTTTAGATACTATAAATATCTTCACTCTCCACATGATACAACTGAGGCCCAGGGAGACTAATTGTTCATTGTCATAGACTTTATAATCAGTGGAGCTGTAACGATGATATCTGCTCCTCTCCTCCACCTTCTGAACCCACTCTACACATACACACACACACACACACACACACACTCATTCACATATATACTTACATACACACTCACACACTCATACACTAACACACTTAGACATACACACACTCACATCTACACACATACACACTCACACTCATTCACACATATACACACTCTTACACACACACACACACATATACACTCATACACACTCATTTACACACACACATTCACCCTCATTCATACCCCTATCCTCCCAAAAGCCAGAATTCCCTGGAATTGTTAACGACCTATAGTAGAGACCACCTCCCACAGTTAGCCTCTGAGATAAGATTGGTTTCCCTCTCTCCCCTCAAAAATCAATACGATCCTAAATTTCCAATACATTCCCAATTTAAAGAATTCTTGGCAGCTGTTCCCCGCCCCCAGTTCTTCCCATTTCCTGTTCCAGCTTCATAAGAAGCCCTAACTTCTACCCATTCTCCTTCCCCAATGGTACTCTTTCCTTGAATGTTCTCCACTGTAGATAAGCCCAGCTTCCTTGGTGCCATTAAAATGCTGTCCCTGCTCCATACCTTCTGGAATATGACTCCATGCCAAGATTTGCACCATGGACCCAGTGGAATAGCTAATAGGCACCTAGAACCCTATACCTAGAACTCCATAAAGAAGTCTATGGGCACCAAGGAGGGTGTCCCTGTAGACTCCATATGAATGCCAGTGTTGGCAGGGTGACAAGAACAAGCCCTTGAGGGCAAAGACAGACTATTTAGCTGAGGAGGACAGCAGAGAGGAGAGGGACAGGGAGCAGGAAGAAGAGGGATTACTAAGGCCAAATATCATAGAGCTTTGCTAAAAGACTCTAATTTGGAATGTCAGAGGGAGAACAAATGAGTGGAAACCTGGGGAAGGGCTATTGAGGGAGGAGGCAATGGGAGGGGAGAGGAGAGGAGAGAGGGGGATGCAGGGAAGGAGCAGGAAGATTTTAGGCAAGGGCTGTGAAGAACCTTTTTGTGCACCGAACTCTGCTGTCTGAAAAACAGGAACCAAAAATACCTACCGCAGCTGAATTTACCTATCCAGAGACATGTGTCATGGCTGCGTCTTGAAAGCATCTGTATGAAGATAACCCTATACTCCAGAGATGGCCGAAGTCCCTGCATGATCACCAAAGAAAAGGCAGGGCTAAGCCCCTACCACAAAGGCACTTGTACTTAGGGGTGGCCAGCAATGCCAGCCAGAGGGGAGGGAGGGGAGGAGCCTGGAATCGAAGCAATGAGAGAAAGGTTTCAGGCACAAAGACTAGAAGTGGTAGGAAGCAGGAGTGTGGGCCCAGGAGAGGGGGGGGCAGGTAATCAAGTGTAAGCTGGAAGAGGTGGTCAGAGGGTGCAGGTGGCTGGGGTTTTGTTCCACTCAGCTGACACTTACTGGATGCCCATTATATGCTGGGCTCTGTGCCAGGCAGTGGCACTAAGGATGAATCAAATCCCTGCACACTGTAGGGAGTGGGTGGGAGAGACTGACAGCATGGTGGGTGAGCCAGAACGCATGCTGGTCCTGGGAGAGAAGGAGCCCAGGGTGCCCAGACTCCTGAGGCTCTGGGGAGACAGCAGACTTGCCTGCCAGATTCAGCCTCCTTGGCCTTCACTAAAACTTCTGCTTCTGAGACTGTAGAGATTTCTAGAGAGTATGGCCAGCACTGCAGCCTGGCCCACTTCCCCTTCCCTGCAAGTGTTTCAGTAGGTGCAGTCTATATAATATGATATATATACTAAATAAATGACACACATAGAAATTTCTCTCTAGCACACACAAATACACAGTCACTTGCATCCACGTAAGCACTCATGCATGCACATATACACACATGCGCATGCAGCCCACATAGCTGAAACGCAGCGAGCCCAGAAACAGCAATCTCTGCCAAGGTCACCCAGGACAAAACCCAGAAAGGGTCTCTGAGCAGATTGGCTAGGCAGTGGGAAGGAAGGGAAGCCACCCTGGGCACCTGTGCTTGGACCTCCAGAGCCTGTGGCTGCTCTCAGAAGGAAGAAAACCGCCACTCCTCCCCTGCCTTCCCCCAAACCAATCCTGACATCTCTTAAACCCAAGTCAGCCCCAATGAAAGGGTGGTGCTGAATCCTGTTTACCAACCCGGCATCTAATTAAAATTAGCTGCTGCTGCTTCTGGTTGGTTTTGTTGTTGTTGTTGTTCTGACTATTTTTAAGCCAGAGCTGCTAGATCAGTGCGGCCACTAGTAAGCTGTCAAATCAAATTTTCAAAAGCAAATTGCTTTTATAATTAATTTAATTATTATTACGGCTCCCAGTTTTGTGTTGCCTTAATGAACACAATCGGGTTTCACCCTCTGCTTCCCTCCCCCCCACACACAAGTACCCCTTCATTTCCACAGACCCACCTCACACCTCTCCTACCCAAGACAGACTCATGGAGAGGGAAGGAGGAAGGAGACGGAGCTTAGTCTCCTCTCTGTGCCCCTGAGTAACCACCTCCTCTGGCATGTCCCGGCCTCACATGAAGTAATTAAGGCTTCCTCTTGGTGGGGTAAAAGATGACCCTCCCCATGTTTTAATTACCCTCCCCCCAGCCTGCCCTGGCATCTTCACACCCCCACCCAAGTCTGCGTGGGTTGGGGAGGGACAGACAGGAGAGAGACTGTGACAGCGGTCTGTCACCCAGGGTCTGGCATTCACTGGGGAACTGTCAGTTACTAAGGAAACTAGGAGGGAGAAAGGCAGGGAGAGAGGCGGTTAGATCCAACTTGGGGTGACAAGTGTGAGGGACGGAGATTTTGGCCTCTCCTCGTCTGATCACGAGTGGAAGTTTCCTGGACTGGGCAGTGGACAGGCACAGGAGAGCCAGTCCTGCAGAGGTCACCCCTTCTCAAGAGCCCAGGCAAGACAAGGGACACCATCAGAGGGCAGAGCAGCTCAAGACGCCTCCGTCACACCCCTCAGAGCGCCGTGCACCCCTGCCTGTGTGCTCCTGTGCGTTAGGTTCACCCCATGCTGAGGGTTCTGGTTTGAGTGGCCATCCCTTCCTGTGATTCAGATGTCCTCACTTGGGCATCCTTTTCTTCTCTGTCTTCAGTTTGCAACTTACCCCACCTCTCTTTTCCTTCCCCCCCTTTTTTGGGGGGGGGAGATCACTTTCATTCTATTTGTTTTCTCCTTCCAACCCCACTATGCTGTCTACCCAACACCAGCACACACACAGTGGCTTCCCCAGACCTACCTCCCTCATGTCTTCCATCTGGGTGGGAAAGACATATTTAGGTTCACATTCAACCACCTTGTCCCCCAGTGGCCACCACCGCTGCCTTCCTCTCGTTCCCCTCTCTACTATCTTTCTTCTCTGTTTCCCTACTCTCCCTCCTCACCCTTCTTTCTCCTCTCTCTGTTTTCTTTCTTCTGTCTCTGCAGGCTGTAGTTCAGACTCCCAGAGACAACAGAAGCATCATGCCCTATTGTGACTCCCAACCAGGCTGGTGAGACTCTCCTAATCTCAGAGGGAGGGTGCCCATGTGTGCAGAAATGAAGCACCGGTGGGCAGAGGGAAGATGGGATGGGGTGAGGCTGGTAGACAGTCCCAGCTGGGGAGTGGCAGAGCTAGAGAAGATGGCCTCCCTGGCCTCTTGGTTGAGAAGAGCAGAAGATGCTGCTGAGTCACCAGTCCTGAGGCAGTGCGGGCTTGGCTGGCAATGGGGCAGGGGACTCTGAATGCTGGCTCAGGAATGGAGGCCTCTGGAACTGCTGGAGACAGAAAGGCCAGTGCAGTATGCCTCCACCTCCCTAAAGGACCTGGTGCCTCCTCTTCACCTCCCAGTGATCCAGGCCAGAGCTTACAGGTCTCTCCTACTCCTGCAGCTACTTGGCCATCTCTCAATTGTGAGCAATTGACCAGGACTTGGATCTCTTCTTGATGCAGAGATAGTCCTAGGTAGCCAGTGTTCTGTTGTTTCTAGGGGTCCCTCGGAGAGATCCCAGGGTGCTGGAGAAAGGATGTTGTTTACATGCCCCTAAGAGGGTAGGTAAGGTGGCTGGTGCTCAGTCTGTCTGCTGTAGGTGGATACCTTGCAAAAGTTTGGTTAGTGAGTAAGGAGAAGTGAACCACCAATATATCCACGCATGCTCCATGCCCTAAGCCAGAGCCAGCAGCTAGGGGCTACCTGCAGAAGCAGAGTGCAGAGAAACCCACCCACTACCAGATCCTACTCTGGTCAAATCAGCACTCCTTGCTCCAGGGGGCGCTCTGTTCAAACATCTGCCATCTGCCTCTAGGCACGTTGAGAACAAGGTCCCTAGAAACAGAATCCAGCAGGAGTCCAGTAACAATTTGAGAGGTCTGGTCCTTGCCTCTGAAGCCACACACATGCCGAGCTGAGCAAGCCCGGGACCTCAGGCTGATTTGGCACCCTCAGACCCCTCTGGCCATTGCCAGGTAAGCACTCCAAGCAATGCATCTATGTAGAGCAAGCCTGCCACCTGGTGGAAAGGCCATCCAACTACAAGCCGGGGCTTCTCAGGGTGGTTCTGTCCAGTATCTGGGGTTCCATCCATACATAGCAAAGGCGTCCATCCACCCACTCCTGAAGGCAGTACCGCCACAAGGAAAGATAGATCCATACCCCGGTCTTTCTGAAAGTTTTGTCAGTACAGATGAGCAGAAGGTAGAGAGGGGTTCAAAAGACTTAGGCCTGTTTGGAGGAGGTATTTGGTGCCTCCTGGTTGGCTTTTCCCTAGACGTGAGTAAGTGAAGTGACAGGTAGAGGCTAGATTCCAATCCTGGGACCCTACTACCCATCAGTGGAACGACTGCCTCCTTCCTTGGACACAGAGCCCCTCGGCAGACGCATAGACAGATAAGTAACTAAGAGGCTATTCCAAGCCTAAGTGCTACAGCCAAGGCAGGCCAAGGAGAGCCCATGCATAGATAGGACATGTTAGAATAATCTCGTGCAATGGACGTGGCCCCATATATCCCAAGTACTTGTGTCTTTTGTTCCTTTCACACACACACACACACACACACACACACACACATTCATCTAAAAATTATATTTTATTACTGATTTGACATAAAGATTGAGATATATTAGAATATTTTTTCTCAGCCTAAAAGTTTCTTTTCCTCTGACCTTAACAGAAGTTGAAACAATGTTTGCTGCCGACTGTGCCTAGTGGAGAAATCAGCCTGTGTCCTATCATAGGTGAGGGAACTGAAACATAAAAGAGTCCTACTTAAAGCTGAAGCTACTGCCACATGGAGACTGGTGGCAAGCTGGGGCCACATTAGGACCTTCCATGACATTTAGCCCTTTGCAGGAAGCAGAAACCTTCACCTCCTACAGGCATACGTCAAAGTCTCCCATTCTTCTCCAGAAACCCCTGTATTGCCATTACATGGAAACAAGAGCTGGGGGTTTCCTACTCCTAGATCAGCAGACTCTTCTTGACCTGCCCTTACCCTGAAGCCAAGCCACCACCATTGCAGACCACCACCACCACCATCACCACCATTGCAGACCACCACCACCACCATCACTACCATTGCAGGCTGCCACCACCATCATCATCATCATTTAGGTCACCACCACCACTGCCACCATTGCAGGCCACCACCACCACTGCCACCATTGTAAGCCACCACTACCATCACCACCGGCACTGCCACTACCACCAACACTTACATCAACACTACCCTACTGCCACCACCATCACTGCCATCACCACACAGCTATCTGCATGGCAGTTCTTTGGTCTGCTGTTTTATTAATGCCTAATTTCCAATTTTCAAGAAGAGAGAGAGAGAGAGCCTTAAA
Organism: Mus minutoides; assembly: GCA_902729485.2. Taxonomy (NCBI): domain Eukaryota; kingdom Metazoa; phylum Chordata; class Mammalia; order Rodentia; family Muridae; genus Mus; species Mus minutoides. Next base: position 731,968 of record LR749672.1, on the reverse strand, counting down.
CCTTCATCTCATGAACCCAGCAATCACACAGATGATCCAAGCATCTCTGGACAGCCTTTAATTTATTTCCCAGTGCATGCAGGCACTGCTGAGACTTGATAGCACCAGCTTAAATGTAATAAATTACTCAAGTACCACAGATTAGTTAATAAAGCTCCAGGCTCCCTCTCTGCCCCTGATGACTTGGATTGCAACACCAAAGATTCATTAGAAGATACCCCAAGTAGAAGGTATAGAGGTAGGGTGTCACTCCAGACGCCCGAGTGAGCTTCATGATCTTCTCAGGACCCTTGGTACAAGATGGAGATTGAAATGGGAACAGAGAGACAGAGGCGCAGAGAACTCTGGGGTGGGCACAGAATTTTCTACTCTGGCCTCAGCATGTCAGCATGTGGTGATCTAGTAATGACAACGTTTGTACCTGAGCACAGCTTAGAAGATCACAATTTAGGGGGATGTAGAAATGGCTCAGCAATTAAGAATGCTTGCCGGTCTTGTAGAGGACCAAACTTCCATTCCTGGCTCCCACTTTGGGTTGCTCCAGATCCAGGAGATGGTCTCCTGTCTGGAACCTGGAATTTACTCATGATCTACAGAGAGACATTTAGGGAGGAGGCCAGTGTGCTCCCTTTCTGGGGAAACTCCCAAGAAGAGACTCTTACCTGTTTCTGTGGCCAGCAAAACCCTGAGAGGGAAATTGTTTTAGAAAAACAGACTCTAGTCTTAGCCCAAGACAGAGGTTTCAGCAAGGTTCCAGGGCAATGAGGATAATGGATGTCTATAAAGAGGTGGGTATAGAGCCCTCAAACTGTGGAATCCTGCCCTGACAGTGACTCCCCCACTGCCTCACCATAGGTCTACTGAGGCTAATGATCTCAGGTGAGCCCGGGAACAGTCTCCTCCTCGTCTCTCCTATGCCCGAACCAAAGCCAACACTCATGACTCCTAGCTGCCTTGAGTGTTCCTGTAAGCAGAGAGGTGCTTCATCCCTATCCCTGCATGCCCTCACAGTGTTCCCAAGGCTGAAGAAATTGTCATGGGGTGGCCTTTGTTCCAGTGCACTAGGATAACTCATTGTTACCAGCAATAAAAATCGTCTTTGGTATCTCTAATTCTTTCCACGGTGCTCAGAGCCCTGCCTACACAGGCTCTTCTTTATGCAGAGAGAGCTTCCCTTCACTGCTGAATATGGTGTAAATTGAACTGCATTATAAACGCACTAGGGGGAACTTTATCAGGAATCCTTTTATAAAGGGAATAATTGTCCCCTAATTTATCATTAGTGCGAGCCTTGGTTTTTATCTAACAAGTTTGTTTGATGTGAGCAAAGTCTGCATGTACACACACATACATGTGAGCGCACACTCCCGGGGAGTGGAGGTTTCTAGGCATGATAGGGAGCAGGGTGTGAATTAGTTTGGGTAAGAACTTCCTGAGAGTGATACAGGCAAGCAGAAACACCGCAGACCTGATAAATCATGGTGTGTAGCCAAGACAGAGAGGAAAACAGAGACCCAAGGAGTGATGGTCTGACAATTGTTGTTCACCTCTTGGATGGTTTTGTTCATTTCCTTCTCCTGTTTGATTGTGTTTTCCTGTAATTCTTTAAGGGATGTTTGTGTTTCCTCTTTAAGGGCTTCTACCTGTTTACCTGTGTTCTCCTCTATTTCTTTAAGGGACTTATTTATGTCCTTCTTAAAGTCCTCTATCATCATCATGAGAAGTGATTTTTAGATCCAAGTCTTGCTTTTCTGGTGTGATGGTGTATGGTATATCCAGGACTTGTTATGGTGAGGGAATTGGGTTCTGATGGTGCCAAGTAACCTTGATTTCTGTGGCTTGTGTTCTTAAACTTGCCTCCCAACATCTGAATATCTCTAGTGCTACCTGTCCTCACTATCTGACTGGAACCTGTCCTTCCTATAATCCTGATTGTGTCAAAACTCCTCATAGTCTAGCTGTCTCTGTGATTCTGTGATTCCGGGATTCTGTGATCTGAGATTCGGGGTGTGTTAGAGTTCCTGGGAGTCAAGCTGCCTCTGGGACCCTGGGACCCTGGGATCCTGGGATCCTGGCTGTGTTAGAGAGCCTGGGAGTGGAGCTTCCTCTGGGTGCTATGGGACTGGCTACAGAGTTCATGCCCAAGGTAAACCGGCACAGACCGGAAGGAACCCGAGCCACTGGTCAGGAGGGGTTCCTTTTTCCCTGGATCCTGCTGGTCCCAGTTACTCCCGATGGTATTGGAACGGATGTTGTGTCCTACTCACCCCTGATCCAGGATCTTTCCTGGGCATGCTAGAGCACCCAGGAGTAGAGCCTCCTCTTGTTGTTCATCTCTAGAGAAATGATGTCCAAATTTCCGTGGAACTGTCAGGCACTCGGGGTAACCAGGAGCTGGCAAGAGCTGGGAAATGAACCAATGGTGGATGAACGGCATGATTTGAGAGTGGTGTGGAGACTGGCAGGCTTGCCACCAGAGCCCCCCAGCATCATTGTGCAAGGGGAACGGATGCTGTGATCTCAGACATCCGTGTGTGAGTGCTTGTGCAGGTTCACTTGAGACTGCGGCCTTCCCTAACCTCTGTCTCCCAGACTTGCTCTCCCTGTGTTGTCTCCCTATGGCCAGATGCAGCTGGGAACCAACTCTTTGAGGACAGAGACCTTGTGTTTAGCAAGTTAGAGATCCAAGATTTAAAATGCACTTTCTGGAGTTTTCTGGTCTCCAACGCCTGAAGAACCTAGACTTCAATCGTAGGAAAACTTGGATTTTTGTTCACATTTGCTGTTCTGTTTGCACAAGCCTTCCAGGTGACAAGGCTCCCTGCACGCTCCATAGCTCCTCACAGCATCATTTAGAGGCATCAATGGCAGACTTCCATTTTACCAGGGAGATAACTGATGCTCTGAGGTCCAGGCACTTCACACACTACACCAGGACTTCCAAACTAAAGCCACTCTCTTCTCCTTTAAAGGCCAGGTTTCCAGAGACATCTGACATGGATGGCATCGCTAAGTTCCCTGTTAGCAGTGATAACCCACCCTCTCAGAATCGGGGCTCCATACTGAAGCTTCTGCAGAGACACTACCTGGAATGAGCATGTTCAGAACCAGGTATAGAGAAGAGGGATGGGGATGACTGTGGAAGAGGCCCGGGCTCTCTGTCTCTCACAAGGGACTGTCAGTATAAGCCCCTCTCCTTTCACATCTATGTAGCTAACACAGGCTAAGATGGCGGATGTGACTGAGTCAGTAGTCAGGACTTCCCCATCACTGTGAGAAACATAGCCTGGAAGACCTGTGCATCATGATAGTGGTGGCCTGATGTGGCCAATATCATAGATAAGAGAAGGCACTCTAGATCCTAGAATCTATATGATTTTATCAAAACCAATAGGAGCTTCAGTGAGCATGCCCATATGCTCTCTAGATCACTAACCAGAGAGTGAGCCTTCCTTCCTTGGAGCAGAGAAAGGAAGAACTAATCACGAGGTGATAGCCCACAGCTCTCTCCAGCTCTCTCCACACAGAAGAGATCACCCATGGGACAGAGAAAAAGCAGGGGCAGCATGATAGCATCACCCCTCCTTACAAGGCCCCTGGGGTCCAGCTGACCCTCAAAGTACTCACTATAGGAGACTGTCCTAGCACTGTGACTAGCCTCTGTCTTGCCATACCACTGGGAAATCCACTTCCTCTCTTCCCTGGGTCCAGAAATTGTAGGAATGAGGAAGATAGCATCATTGGAGTTGGGGATTCTAGAACTTTCTTTACCAGCTACTGAATTAGACACCATAACGTTTAAGGACTGACCTGGAGAAACTAGTGTGCAGGGCAGAGAACATGTTCTACAGGAACCTGGGAGCTACCAATGTGGGGCTGCCTTCTGGCTTCCGTGATGACTGTAGGGAGCCTTGGAAAATGAGAGACAGACACTGTGGCACAATTATGAGTATTGAAAGAGATGAAGCCAATGTTGGGATGACAAGAGCATTCAATAGAACCATGTTGTGGCAAACAGCCATATCAGAGTGAATGCGAGCCTTCTCCCTTGAAAACCTCTCTCATGTACTTCTCCAATGTTCCCTTAGGTAAGAGACTAGTTTTATGGTTAGTAGCACCGGGGTTAGTCACAGTCTACTGCCAATCTTAGCAGAGCCTGTAATCTGCATGCATTTAAAAGCCATCTGTCTTGGAAAGAAAGGCGAAGAATTGTGGAAATAAGATTGCAAAAATGTCCTTATAAACTAAACAGCGGTTTTACAAGCTGGCTTAGCCTTGCCAGCACCATACCGGAACCTTTAGAAAATAGGTCATGACATTGAATGTAGAGCTTAAAGGTAAAGCCTTCCATGCATGCTGGTGAACGTGGCATTAAAATGGTGTGGGGAGGTTCTCCAGTGTTTGTACATGTGGGGACCACAAACTAACTCAGGTATCATCATTCTCTGCCTTATTTCTTGAGCTCACTGAGCCTGGAGCATACCATTCCTGCTTGACTAACTAGCCAGTAAGCCCCTGGAATTGGCCTGTCTCTGCTTTCCTAGCACGGAGGTTATAGGCACCGACCATCATATCTAGCTTCTATGCGGGAGCTGGGGATCTGAACTCAGGTCCTCCTGCTTGTGCAACAAGCTCTTTATCCACAGAGACACCTCCTCGGCCCGGATTCTCATCACACTTGTAGTGATGTTCTATGGAATCACTGTAGAGTGAATAAGCAGATATTGAACAGTGCACGGTTCCTAGGAGAAATAAAGAGTTAGGTTCAGCAGAGATCTGGCCATAGCATTTCCACTAACTGATCAATACACAACCATGTTTTATTGTGCTTCTGCTTAAAGACACCTTATTTTATACACACCATTAACATTGAGCTCCGGGCCAACAACACTATCATTCACGACCAAACCAAACTTCTCTAACCTACATATTTTCTCCACAAGGTAGAAATGTTCTTTATCATTGTGCTTAGGCTCATTTTAAATGGCAAAATCACCAAGCAGAAGTACACACAGCAAGCTGGCATTGAATAGATCACAAAAATTACAGGCTGCTTTCTGTTTTTCAGTATGAGAGAAGAAACAAGAAGGCAGAGGGTCACCTTGCTCAAGTGCTTTGGGCATCTCAAATTTTGTGCTACTCTCTATGTGTCTGTAATAGAATAAAATGTAAGGTACCAGAGTTGAAGGCAGAACATTGGACAAATTGCAAATATAGAACCCAAGAACAGCAATTAGCAGTACACAAAGCCTATGGAGTACTATGCGGCAACAAAAAGGGATGAGTTTGGATACACATGACAGCTGGATAAACCCCAAAGGCATTGAAATATGTGAAAGAGCTTTGGAAGCTGGTACTATGGTGCCACTGGTATGGCATTCTTAAAAATAGAAAGAGATAGCAAAGGGATGATACAAGGAATTCTGAGAGGTGACAAAACTGTACCATGTCTTTCTTGTAGAGATGACAACCCAAGTACATACATGCATTAAAAATCCATAAAGCTGTACCTCAAGGGGAAAGAGTTTGTTTTATTTTGTGCTGGTTTAAATAAAATGAATGCATACTTCATGCTTACCATAAGGCAAATAGCCAATGGTAGAACATCTTATCCATGACTGGGTCTACTGCAATGAAATAGGGTCTATGGGGAAAGTGACTAAAGTGACTTGGGTCCTTTGTATCTTCCTAGCAGACTTGTCACTGGAAAGGCAATTATCAGCTGTGTTTGAGTTGTGGTCTCATATCCTATGCAAGTGGCTGAGACAGCTCACTTGTCTCCAAATAAGGGTGACCAGCACAGTCCAGAGGTGTGCCCATCACTCGCAATTCATTTATTCTTCTGTGATAGGACCCCACTCCTGCAGAGGCCCAGGGCATTGGTTTTATATCCACATGCAGAGATCCCCACTTAGAAGTTAGTGTTGCCCCTAGCAACCAGCTCTCTCACCACACTGCTTTGAATGCAGACTGCCTGAGGAAGACTGCTCCTCAGAACTGATTGCTGAAAGACCTCCTATCACAATGTGAACAAAACATTTTTAAACAGAAAATTTAACAAGACTTTAAAACAAAGATCCAAAGTATTTTTATCACATCCTGACGACGTGTTTGCCGAGTGACTGGAGGGGCACTCTCTGTACTTTGCAAAAGAAGAAAGACAAAGATGGGGGCAGATCATAAAGCCCTTCCTGTTTTGAGACCTGAAGGGTAGAACCAGGAGGACATGATATCCTTAGGAAGCCCCCTCATGCAGCTCTAAGCCCATAGTAGGTGCTTTTAACGTGCATGAGGAAATCAAGACAAATACCCAAATGAAAGAAAGAGCTGTTTGAGAAAAATCAGTTATTCACATTATGGGTGTGAGAGGGTCTGTACCAAGTACCACAAACAACATTGAAGAGAATAAGATGTAGCCCTTGCCTTTAAGGCAGAAGAATAATAAATAATTGAATTAAACTGGTGCATTTGAGCAGCTACATTATACCTGTTGTTGTTTCTGAACTCTGCATCTCCTTTTCAAATCACCATCTCCAATTCTCAAGCATCACTGCACTGTCAGACAGGAAAATGTGAGGAGTATGCTGGGGGATGGGGGGGTGAATACATGCAAGGCTATTTGTCAACACTCTTTGGTTGCCTGTGACAAGTCCCAACTCATAGGAACATAAACAAAACAGCAAATGCATTGGCTCACATAATTAGGAAACATGTGAGACCCAAAATCGACAACAAAATAACCTGCTTCCCCATGGCACCTTGTCCTTCCGTGCATTCACAGTCTTAAGTCTGTGTGATGGCTGCATTTAGTCCTTCCCTAGTTCTACGACTCAGGTACCCATGCCAATGCAGCAAATTTAGAAAAAGAAAATCTTTCTAGTGAGGAACAGAAAATGGGTTTGACTTTTTCAGGAGCCTATCCAATGGAATAGATGTTCAACACAGAGGATGGAGAGGAAAGCAGTGCTGGATTAAAGTCCCCAGTCCCCTGCACATACCTTGGGCCTCATAGGTATCTGAAAAATGACAACTTGGACTTTAAGCAAAGCTCAACTCTAGGCATCATCAAACTGTGGAACATCAGCACTGTAACACTGAGACCCAAAAAGGCAGATATGCTCAAGGTAGAATAGATCAAAGCTACTGGGATGTTACCAGGACAGTGAATAAAGCTTAGGACACAAAAGTGAACCTGGTTTGAATTTTAGCTTACCTTCTTCAAGATACTGAGTGAGCTTCTCTAAGGTAACAACTCCTCAGCCATTAAATGGGATAATACCTGCCTCATAAGTGTTAGGGGTCGCTAAAGAGCTAAATCCAAACTCAATTGTGTTCTTTAATTACATAGCTTTTTTCATCTTCAATAATCCTCTCTTCTAATTCTCAAGCATTGGACTATCCATTCACCCATATTCCATCCCATGTCTATTAAGCACTTGCTCTGAGAAATGTGCAACATGTTAAGAAATACTGTTATTAATAAGATAGAACTCCTGGCCTTTTCAGGTATCCAAACCTTTGACATTGCAATATAACATTTTTATCTACAAATATAGTGGGCCACATTCACAGCTATTCTAGGATGTACCTGCCCAAGTACTGAAACAAATAAGAGTAACAAAACAATTCTGAAACACAATGTATATGGAAATATATAAACTTACAAAGAATCCCAAAAAATCTGTTAAGACTGTGGTTTTTGTTTTTATACCCAGCACAATAGTCATCCCTTATTTACTGTTTGACTCTTCATGGTTACATGTAGTCAACTCTGCTCCAAAACTATTAACTGAGATCTTGTAGAAATAAATGTTTTAAATAGTGCACTGTTCTGTGTAGCATATTGAAATCTTAAGCAGTGGTGATCCAGACCACTAGGATGTAAAGCACTTACTGCTTAGTTCACATACAAAGAAGAATTGTGGTCTGTAAGATCAACAGTATGTGTGAATGAATCTCTCTTCAGGGAAATTGAGAAGGAAAAAAGAAGTTGTACTAATTTGGTTATTGTACCTCAGACTGCAAAAGTTATGAGCCCTGTATGTGACAAACACTTGCTGAATGTGAAAAAAAAAAAAGGCTTGAAATTTGGCTAAGTAGAGAGAGCAGAAGCATAATGCATATAAGATTCTGTCTCTCTCTCTTATTTCAAATACCAGTGAGGTCCAAAATGTATTTTCTGCTTATAAGGGTAGACTGCTGCCCCTCACTAAATTCTCATAACAACTGTATAAGGTACGTTGTAATTCTCTTATAAAAAAATCTTATAAAAAAAAAACTGACATGATGTATCAGGAGCATGGCTGAAATGACCATAGATAGTAAAAGACAGGAATAAATTCTACTTTCTATGTTGTTAGAGTTTCATGTACCATGAAGAGCATCTTGATGAAGGATGAGTGGGATGCCTGTCTTGGTGTTATTTTCTTTCCTCCTTTCTTTCTTTCTTTCTTTCTTTCTTTCTTTCTTTCTTTCTTTCTTTCTTTCTCTTTTTCTCTTTCTTCCTTTCTTTCTTTTCTTATCTTTTTGGTTGTTTTGTTTTGTTTTGTTTTGGAGATTTTGTTTTGTTTGTTTGTTTTTCAAGAAAGAGTATCAGAGTATCGCTGTGCAGCTCTGGCTGTCCTGGAACTTGATCTATAGAGCAAGCTGGCCTTGAACTCAGAGATCCATCTGCCTGTGCCTCAAGAGTGCTAGGATTAACGGAGTGCACTGCCACCACCCAACCTTGATGTTATTTTCATGTGTTCACAGTGACCAATAAAGAAATTGCAACCACAGGTTGAGAACACAGAAAAGGTAGGGATAGTGCTTACTAATTACCATTTCTCCTTCACTGTGACAAAATACAAGAACAGTTTTTTAAAGGAAGGCTTCATTTTAGCTCAAGATTTAAGAAAGGATACAATCCATCCTGGTAGGAAGGGATGGATGTGGGAGCATGAGGCTGCTGGTCATACTTTATCAATTGGGAAGCATAGAGAAAGATATGCTGGTGCTAATTTGCTTTCCTCCTTTTATTTAGGGAGGGTATTACCTGAATTCAGGCTGGGTCTTTCCTCCTCAGTTCAACCTCTCTAGAAACATTGTCACAAGATGTGTATCTTCCAGGTGATTCAAAGTCCCATCTAGCTGACAATGGTTAACCATCACAGAAATGAAGCATTTAGTGACATAAATTACAAAAGCATGAACATGGCAAGAGTCAGGGCATGAGTCCAGGCTGTTTGACACCTGAGCAGAACTGTCTAGGACAAAGTGTGGAATGCTGTCTCACCACAGTTCTTGGGATCTTTATTCCAGGCTTGCCTGAGGTTTTGCTTCATTCTCTCAGAACACTTCAAACTCTGGCCCAATACCTGAGATGTATATTAAATTTAGAGTCTGGTATGTCTTCTGTTTCGCTTTCTTTTCTTTGAAGCTTTAGGGTGGCCTTTGGTTCCATTTTCTCAGTCTCCACACTGCCTTCACTGGAGGTAAATACTATATATGATTCGCCCGGACATGATACAACCCATGGGCATAATGAGAATGACACAGTCGTAGAATGTCACTTCTGGTATCCATTGGTCATAAGACCTAAGAGCCTAGTCATGGCTCACAGTCCCTTTTTCTTTCTTTCTTTCTTTTCTCTTTTCATCTCTCCATCAGAAAAAAAAAAGCTAACCAATTTTCAATTCTTTTCATTTAAAGGAGCACAATGAATATTTGCCTCTCTATGATCTTGGATCATCAAGAAAGAGATATGAAGTGCATCAGTTCACAGAAAGCTTCCTGATTGACCCAGAGGCATGACAGTATCTGTTAATTGTGTCTCAGTGGCATTGTGCCACCTTTGTGTTCCCAGAATCAGGGTCACCTTCTGCCTTAGAGTGGCCTTCACTTGAACTAGTGGTGAGGGTTGGCATAGCAGAATAAAACCCCACTTTGTAGCCAATAGTCTATCTGTGTTGGAATCTCATCTCTGCTGCTTCTGGTGTGTGTGATCTATGAAAGTCCCTTAACTTCCATCGCCCTCAGTTTTCTCATCCAGCAAGACTGGTGACCATGGTAACACCGTCTCTTATGCCAAAGGATGAGTTTGACTCACAGATGGTTTCCTCTATGCAAATACATTTTGTCAACTGTAATGGTGAGTAAATGCTTCTTTATGTTCTTTGTGACTGTTGTTGATAAAGCTGGGAGATGGGTGGCAAGTGTCCTAGAGACCCCATGGGACGTTTTCCAGAAACACGCTGAGACAAAGGGAAAGGCTTTGTGTAAAGTAAAGTCATAAACAGCCCTGTTTCAAGGAACAGCAGAAAATATTGGCCTTTGGGATTAAGGTCCCCCCAAACCCTCCCCCATCCCAGAAAAACTGTAAAATAGTTGTAGAAAGAAGAGTAGGGGGGACAAATGGGACATTTTCCCAGCTGGGCAGGAGGACGCTGATTGAGTACAATCAATGCCACCAGCCTGCTAACGAGACCCAATCAGGCGGGGCGATTAGAGATATTCTTCAAGGAAAGAAGCCTGACAGCTGCAGGAAACTCTCTGAATTTCTAGAGGGGAGAAGACTGGAGAGATAGTGTGCTGAGGCAAAGAGATGGGGGTGGGCACGGAAGGGGGAATGGAATCAGCAAAGCAGGCATTCCCACCTAACCCTTCCATGAAGTCAAAACAGAGAGAAGGTGGGGTCCTGCTGCTTTCTCCACTCGTGTCGGCCTCCATGGTCATGGTCACTCCCTGTCATTTCCCTCCTCCTGCTGGATCAGAGTAGCTATATTTCCCTGCAACTGCTTGAGACAGCCAGGACTTTAAGCACCTCAGGAGGACCCCAACTCACATCTGCAAAAGCCATTACAAGCTACAAAGCTTCCTCATATACAAGATCTTCCAGCCTAACAGAACCCCGTGGAGGCAGGGATTTTCAATATCTTCCACGTTTGAAGGGTGAGTTTAATGCAGCTCACTTCAATACAGATTTACTGAGCATCAATTTTGCACTTAGCATTGATGGTAACATTGAATTATATAGTGTCTGCTCTCGGGAAGCTTATCACATGGTGAGCAAACCATAGACTGGCTTGCTGGTGTGTGGTAGCTCTTCCTTCCAATGGTAGGGCAACCAACTTGTGTAGGAAGAATTATTCATTTTAAAAAGTCATTTTGCAAAATATCAAAACATCATTGATTCAGGCATGGATCAGTCAATAAGATAGTAAAGCCACTGAGTGCAGACTGGATGAAGATTGGAGTATTTACGATCATGAAGTACAGAAGTCCAACTCTCTCCCCATAGATTACTCATTCATCATCTAGAAGAAAATGGTAAACTTACAAGAAAGTTTAGATGACAATGTATAACCAGTTATGGAATTAAAGGAGGTCAGATGTAGGATGAATTGATTCCACAGGCTTCTCAATGTGACAGACTAAAGCATATCATGCCAAATATTAAGTATGGAGTACATAGTCAATTCATGCTTCGCGTGACTAGATGAGTGTATGGCAGAGATCAGCTATCGGCTCGACACCTAGTCATCAATGTGTAAGAGATTTTACTTTACTCTTGTGTCTTCTCTCCTTAATCACATGTCCTACATCGACCAATGTCACCATCACCTACTCAGTGCTCAGCCCAAATACCTAGAAGAAATGGTTGATTCCTCTTTTTCTCTTCTCCCAGCTATTCCTTAATGACTATCTTTAATTTATATTCTACATCAATTTATTTATTTTTATTTCTACTGCCACCACTCTGGTCCAAGCCAACACAATCTTACAGGACTACAGCTCTCTTCAACTTCTCCTGCAAGTCACCACTAACATTCGAGCTAAAGAAAGTGCACATCAATACAGTAATCTCTCTTCCTAAAGTTCTCCAATGTTCTCTTTAGCCTCAGAAGGAAGTCCTGGAAGTGTCTCTCTTCTCTGAAAGAAACTTCATGTCCTTTATTCTTAATACTAAATTCTGACATCCAAACCCAGAGTATAATCATGCAAGTGGCTGAAAGACAGCACAAAATGTATTCTCAAATTTCAAGGTATCTTCTGATAGGAAGACACATGATGTTGAGGACTGAAAAGAGGGTAGATAGGCAGAATATAATTCATGCGAGGACATTATGCCCCTAAATTTTGTAGTCCTCTTAGTGGACAGTGCAGAATCTATAGGAGCCCTACTATGCTTGACTAGGGGCCTCCTATATGCTCAGCAGTCCTACGCTGGGCTTCTCTAAGATGGCATTTCCAACTCTCATACATATCTATCCATGTCAATATACTTCTAGATCTATAACCTAGACTCATGTCTCAACCTATACCAAAGGGCAAAATGCCAAATGTGAGTTGTGAAATGGTTATTATACACTTCAAGAGCTACATTAATTTTCCAATTTACACAAATAGGAATCTGGGGAATATTTATGGATGCAGATATTAAAAGAGTGGGATGGGGTGGGGAGAACATAATGGTAGGTTTGGCTAAGTTTATTGATGAAAACCAGAGATGAAGCCTAGATTCACTTTTAGCTTAAAGGGCTGGGAAGGGTTTGAATTATTTACTGGGTAGATGGTTTTGTCAGTTGGTGAGTTGTTTGGTTGGTTTGTTGGTTAACTGAAATATGGATCCAAATATGTCCTATAGTAGTTGAAAGCAAGATGTCAAAATTGCCTTGGTATGTTATAGAGGATGATATGCAAGCACATGGAGAAATATGAATATTGAGGGAATTTATCATTTAAGACCTATCTATATATCCCAGAAGAATATATAATATATAATCATAATATACACACACATATACATATACATACACATATATGTAATTAATGTAGGAGGGAAATGACAGCATCTTTAAAGAGTTCATTCGTCACTCTTTATGTTAAGTCTGAAATTACAATAGCCACTAATACCACCTAACCATGATCCTTGAGTGCAATGGATATCATGGGACCATAGGTGGCAGATCCCATGTGTTTCACTTCATTACTAAAGACCAGGTGGGAATGGTTACTGCAACAGGGAACAGTTTGACCTCAGAGATTCATGGCATTACTCCTAGAAAAGAAATAAACCTATAGTCTTCTAAACTGCTACATGATCCATATGGGCAAAAGAGTTTTTAGACTAGTGAACAGATGTTTTATTTTAAGCACACAGATATTCAAGACCCCTGAATCAATTTCCAGGCCTTAAGGAGCCAGTTTATAGACTCTGAATGAAAGAGGAGAACCAAGGTCTCTTTAGGGAAAGACCTCATTACAATTGCCCAAAAATGTATACTGTTAATCTTTCTCCCAGCATTCCCCACAAGGATAGACAGTCTTTAACCAAGGTAAGTGTGCACTGATGAAAGAGAAATAAATAGTCACAGCATTTAGGGACTTGGAGGATTCTGAACTGACACTCATTTTCAGCAAACTAAAAATGTCACTTTAGTTAACCAGTCAAGGTAGGATCTTATGGAAGCCAGATAATTGATCAAATCTGAGCTCCCAACCATCTCTCTGTGGTTCCAGTCAACCCCTGAACTTGTCTTGTAGTTATTTTCCCAGTCCTGGGATGCGCAATTGAAACAGACATACTCAGGAGCTGGCAGATTGCCCACAATGGCTCCCTGTCTTGTGGAGGAAAGAATATTATGGTTGGAAAGGTCAAGTGGAAGCCACTAGAACTGCATCTCCCTTCAGAAGCAGCAAAGCAAAAGTCATGCAGCAGTTCTGGAGGAAGTCCAAGACTAATGCTGTAGGGGAGAGAGAGAAGCCTTTTACCCATCCCAAGGGTCACTCTAACACCCTTTATCAAAACAGATCAACAAGAGAAAAGGCTAACAATTCATGTAACCAAATTTTTACAAAAATGAAATTCTAGAGGCCTCAAGAAAACTGGATGTTTATGTAAAGTTTAATGAAACCAAGAAACACAATTGTACAAAAAGACGGTATATACCAATGGTAATAACAGGGCATGGGGGATGGACCTTATTTTCTTCTCCTGCCATTGTCAATGAAATGTTCTGATGAAAGAAACTTAATAGAGAAATGTTGATTCTGGCTCACAGGTCAATAGCCCATTGTGGTGAGGAAGTCAAGGCATGGGGGCTTGAGGCAGCAGCTCATGTCCTACCCACGATCTGGAAGCATAGAACATTGTCTGCTGCTGCCCAATTCCTTTCCCCAATTTATCCAGTCCAGGAATCCAGGCAGGGAGTGATGGAATCCACACTGGGCATGTCTTCCCACCTCAATTAACTCAGTCACTATGATCCCTCAAACGTATACCCAGAGGCACATGTCAAATTGACAGCACCAACCGTGACCCTAGGTATAAAACAAAGCTCTTCTAGAACAGACTCTTATAATCTACTTCAAGTGAGAGAAGTCAGAGAACTTCCTTCTGGCTTCAGAGGAGAAATATAAGGGAGGATCAGAGGCAACTCCTGGAGTCTGCCCTTTCCTGGACTTCCTAGGTTGCCTTGTTCTAAAGCATGAAAGGATGCAGGAGTGTAGACCCCAACAAGAGCTCTATTTAACTTACCTAGTCAGCACACAGAGGGATCTCAGAGAATGATGATAGATTATCATAACTATCTAAGCTTTGTTTATGGTGTCAGCTAGATGGTAATTTCACGAAGAGCTGGGGTAAGTGAGGTACATAAGAAGGCTGTACTCCAAATAAAAGTCTAATATAATGTGGTGTCTTCCCTTAAAACCAGGATCTGTGTAGATGGGAATCAGAGAGCGAAACTGGGAGTGGCCTCATTAGCTATTACACTTTGATCTGTAGCAATGTGGCTGTTTCTCATCCCTGTCACTTTAGGCTCTAGTGGTCTAGAGGTCTTATATCTGAAGGGAACAATGCTTCTACAAGTGAAGAAAATACTGATTCCATTGCTAACAACTGCTACCCAATCTTAATCTCTGAGCCAACAGACAGTGAATGTGTAAACATAGTAGCTTGAATGATCACTCTTGATTACCAAGTGGAATCTGGGTTGTTGGTACACAACAGAGATTTTTTTAAGTGCACCTGGAAGATAGGAGATCCTACAGGGTTTCTCTAAAACACATTTATGCCCCTACCATTGAAGTCGACTGAAGTCAACTACAACTCAGCTCAAGAGGGTTGCCAACCTTCAGTTAGCAAGGAGTTGCTAAACCCTTCAGAAGTGGAAAAAGTTGCCTTGCTAAGGAAGATGCTCACTGAGGCAAAAGAAATATGGACTGGAAAGTAGAAGGAAGTAGGTGTAGATACCAGCTGTGTTCTTAGGACATTACAAAGGTTGTAAAGGATATGAGTATATCTTCTTAATTTTATAATTTGTATAGACCATTGAAAGCTGTGTATGAGAGTTAGAGATAGATAGATAGATAGATAGATAGATAGATAGATAGATAGATAGATAGGCAGACAGACAGATTATTTTGTTGGGTAACTTAATATTGTTCAAACACTATAGATTATACCTATACAAACTAAGATGTTTATAATATTTCTTTGGGGTCCACCAACAAATGAACAATTTGGTGACCTAAATATTGTCATCTGGCACATGACCATATTCTAGAAATAACACTGCATCTAGGAGAATTGAAAAGTTTCCACCAACACCAGAGACTTTTATGGTGTCTGGGTGACAGTCCATATTATGTTCCTTTGTCAATTACCCTATCTTGGTCCTCTGATATGCTAGTTCATTGTGACAGGTGATGATATAACCAGATAGTAGCCATGATTGCAGCTGATGAGGCAGATGTGGTCTCTCTATAGGATTATGAACTCACCCTGAAATACAACTACAGACCACGGCTACAGATTTTTGATCCTATTAATAGGAAATATATTTTAAATTTGCATTTACATGGAAATGGCAGCAATGCACCAACCCAGTCTTTCCCAAGAGCTACACTGTCCACAAGAACCTTCTATAGGTTATTAATGTGCTCCACTATATTGATTAGACTAAGTATACCAGAGTAGAAATTAGCCTTAAAATTGCTTTCTAAGCATTTTGTAAAGTGTAGAAGGTTTTTTTTTTCCAAGTTTATTACAAACTGATTCATAGATTTGGTGTCATTCTTCACTTATAACCAGATAAAAAGTTAAGGGTGAAATACTGATTTTTCTCCATATTAAACACATGTAAGAGCTTCTGATTCCTGTTTGTAAAATTATCTAAACTAGATGGGACTGATAATGATCCAGTTCTTAGGTAATAATGTCTGTTTAAATAATTTCTATTTCTTTTAATGATACAATGCTCAGAGTGAGGAAGCCAATCTCAGTCTTGTAATAAAAATAGAAAAGAGTTTAAGATCATTTCAGGCACCTTGTAGAGTTTGTTTTCAATGTTAATCCAAAATACAGGAAGCAATATTTTTTTCTAGATCACTCTTTAGCTTTTCATTAATCACTCTTAATACTCTGTCTTACAAACTTATAAGTGAACTCATATTCTTTTTTAATGAAGGAAATAAATTCATGGCTTACCACACAGAGGTCACAAACATCAAACTAACCTACAAAAATGAATAACTCTTATGTAACTCTTCATGTGAGTTCAAACACACCCTGATGTATCTAAACTGGTTAGGTGAGTGAAAGCCATTGGTCATTAACATAGATGTCACAACAATACCAGATTGCTACTAAACCTTCTAAAGTTTCTAAAGTAAGGGAAACAAGCACTTTGAGAAAAATTCCATGAAAATCAGATCTCTGTTATGTAGATGGTTTTAGTATTTCCTTCCTTGAGGCACAAACATTCTGCTATGACATAAGGTAAGTTCTGTATCTCATGCTTCTTACCACTACGAGGAAAGCATTTGGGATATAAATCTCACTCAATAATTCGGCTTTGACCTATTATAAATCAAAGATATATTAATCAGATTTGTTATCCCTGGGACCAAACACTTGATTGAAGCAATGCAAGAGAGTGAAGGTTTATTTTGTTTCTGGTTTCAGAAATGCTAGTGCACCCTGGAAGGGAGGGTGTGGCATAGAATCTCCCATCATGGTAGACAGGAAATAGAATACAGTAGCAATGGGGAGAGCAAGGAAAAGACACAGCCTCCAAGAATTTGTTCCCTGTGACCTTCTTCCTCCAACCTGGCCCAACCTGCAGAGATTTCACCATCTCCCAAAAGTGTATTCAAACTCCAAACCCATCAATGGGCAAAACCAACCATTAGATCATAGCCTGTGATCTAATGCCTTCATGATCTAATGTCCTTTGGAATATCTGATCTAATGCCCTCATGATCTAATGTCCTCTGGAATATATGATTTAATGCCCTTATGATCTAATGTCCTACGGAGTATATGATCTAATGTCTTTATGATCTAATGTCCTTTGGAAGGGCCCTCACAAACACATCCAGTCAGGGGCTTCTTTAACCTCCTAGGTGCTCTCAGTCTAATAAAATAGATGTATCTACTAACCACCCCAGAAGCCTTTCAACAGAAATGGATTCTCAGCACACCCATCAGTGTGGGAACCTACTGTTGTGCCACCCAGAACACACAGAGAGACAGAGAGAAGGATCCAAAGAGCATAATGACATTCTGGAGAAGTTTTGTTTTTAATATTTTTGTAGGTGTTAGTAGAAGTGACCCATGGCCTGATACTGGGTCACAGCTCAGACTGAGATCATGGTGACATTTGTACTGATCTGGGTATTATCGGATCGAGCAAGTTCTGCATTGCAGGAATCAGCAGCTACGCCTCACACAATAGACATGGCCTGGTTTAGGTTTAGCCAAAGTAGATGAGGAATGGCACATGTGAATTATTAATTAAGTTTTAATGAGTTTTTCTCTACTCAGAACACTCCTGACATCAAATATGTGACATTTCTTTTATACTAAAAAACCAGTTAACCAACTCCTTGGACACAAAGTAATATCCTTTCATTCAGTTCAAACCCAACACTATCTAGTGACGGCATCAGACCCCATGAGTCAATGGCTCAGTTTGACAGACTGTCACACTTGGAATTTGAATTGTAGGTCCCAGGACTTTGAGACACCTGATCTAGTTTATTAAAAATTGGGGATTCACACAACTGCCACCGCTAGAGATTATATAGTTTACTATAACACCTCACTGAACCCTGGAAACTCATTACTTACTATCATGATCTTATTACAAAAGATATAAAACATCTAAGTAAACACCAGATAATATAAATTATACAGGGACGTTATATAGGCAAATGTCTATGTTCCCAACCCTCTTCAGGGGCTCTGCTCTTGTACCTGATATATTCACCAGCTCAAAGCACTATATTTATAGATTCTTTGTGGCTCTCTCCTTGTGTAGACACAGGTGTTTGAATCATTGACCCATTGGTGACTAAATTGAATATCCAACTTCTCTCCCATTTCTGGGGATTAAGGGTCGAACTAGAATTTCCAACTAAGGACAATTCAATTCCCCTAATATGAGTCCTCCATCCTGAAGCCAGTAGGACTCTTAGGTACCTTTATTTCATTAACACAAAAAGCCCTTGTATCACTCTGGAGAGTCCAAGTGTCCTGGAAGCTCCATGCTAGGAACCAAGAGAAAAGCCCACTGTAAGTTTCTAATTACATCCTGATTACATTAGCTAATATACAGGACATCTCCATCAGTCATAAATACCTCTGTTCGATGATGCTTCGGTTCATATTTATTACTTATAAGCTTGTAGTACGTATGGCCATGAAGGGAAACCAGAAGATGTCAGGATGCTTTGTTTAAAGTGCAGTATGTAAGTATTAGCTCTACACACACACACACACACACACACGTAATTAAAGTCCTATTTAAGAGTAACTGAAGAACATTTCCCTAGTGTCAAAAATCCCTGGTAGGTACACAAAGAGCGCTGGGCTTTGTCTTGAACTGCAGTTATAGGAAAAGAAGCCCGAGCTCAGAACTACTGAGTGACAGTTGGCTTGGCTATCAAGAGCAAGGAGGAAACACAATTAGAAGCTGGACAGAAAGAAGGCCTGATGAAGAAACATGTAAATTACCCAGGTCCTTTGCTTCTCCTCACATCCACTGAACATATCCCTCTACTGAAGGAAATCTCTATCTCAGATGGATTTCCCCAGAGGAATTAGACATCCAGTCTCTCCTCCAGTGCTGATGCAGTGATCCAACAAAGGAAGCAGCAGTTGTCAAATGGAGGGAGGCGACGAGAGCGCCCAAAGCACAAACTCCTCACTATCATTGACACAGTTGCTCCCACCAATGGCTGCCATTCTAGCAGTAGAAACCCACGCTGATGCAAGACGACGTCTCAAGGGCACCAACCAAACATTTGGAGATCCTTAATTTGTCCTTACTGGACTCACCCACTATTTTAGAGTTTGTCTTCCATTTTAGTTTGTTCTCTGCTATTGTAACAGAATATCACAGATTGGGTAAATTATAAAACAAGAAAGCGGGCCCTTCCTACACCCAGCTGAGGCTACTCAAGAGCTGCGGTTCACCACTTCATGATTTTCTGCCAATTCTGGGGAAAGATGGCAACTAATGATGCTGTTCTGAAGAGGCTGGAGCAGAAGGGTGCAGAGGCAGATCACATCACTGAATACCTCAAGCAGCAGGTTGCTCTTCTAACAATTTTTCAGGCAACTTTGAGAGAAGAAAAGAAACTTTGAGTTGAGAATACTAAACTGAAAAGAGAAATAGAAGAATGAAAGCAGGAGCTAATTCAGGCAGAAATTCATAATGGCGTGATGCAAGTACCTGTTCCATCAAGGACTTCACTAGAGACTAAGTGTATAATACCGTATCCATCAATAACAATCACTACCTCTTCTAGTACAAAAGAACAGGTCAAAGGAGGGTGAGGAGAAGAAAAGAAGGTAAAAGAGAAGATTGAAAAGAAAAAGGAGAAGCCCTAGTCAGCAGCAGCAAGTGCTGACTCTAAGCCTATCAATGTATCACGCCTGGATCTTCAAATTGCTTGTATCGTTACTGCGAAGGAACACCCCAAAGCAAATTCATTGTATGTCAAAGGAGTAGATGTGGGGAAAGCAGGCCCATGGACAATCATCAGCAGGCTGGTGAATCATGTTCCTCTAGAACAGATGCAAAATCAGATGGTGGTTTTGACTGTGTAATCTGAAGACATCAAAAATGCAGAGAGTACTGTCTCAAGCAATGGTGATGTGTGCCAGTTCACTAGAGAAAGTGGAAATTCCGGCCCCTCCCAATGGGTCCCTTCCTGGAGACAGAACTACTTTTGATGCTTTTCCTGGAGATCCTGAAAAGAAGCTGAACCCTAAGAAAAAGATCTGGGGGCAGATCCAGCCTGACCTGCACACCATTGATGAGAGTGGGGCCACATACAAAGGAACTGCCTTTGAGGTGAAGGGGAAAGGAATTTGCAGGGTCCAAACCGTGGCTGATGGCAGAATTAAATAAGTGCTCTGTAACTGAAATACATTGGTGAAACCTTAATAACAATAATGAGGAGTGAGTTTATCACTTACACATAAAAACAAAGACACACACACACACACACACACACACACACACACTCAAAGGAAGAGTCACTTGGCTCAATTCTAGAGGCTACAAAGTGAGAGAACATCGTGCCAACATTAACCCCTCTCCCCCTGCAGTTCTCTCCTTATAGCTCCTCACTCATGACCTCTCACATGTGAAAGGTTCCACCTCTTAACACTCTTACAATAATGATTAAACGTTAGCATGAAATTTGGAGGGGTCATTAGAACCATGGTAATTTCTTTACCTCCACTGGCATCCAAGAGCTTACATTATGCACCATCCATAAATCTCTAATTTGATGACCAAGAAGGAGAACCCATAGCTTTTTTGGCCATGACTATGAGACACACGTGTAAACCAATGACTCTACCACCCAGAAACATCAAGCCTAACTGAATAGTAGAGTGGTTTTGGTAAAGGTCCAGCTAAGAAGCTAGTCAAAGTGAAGTACCCTGTGAGCTGAGATATTCACTCTTCTCCCAAATGTACTCTGTGTGCCAAATAAAGTAAGAATCATTTCTGGTGTATCAACTCGGGTAGCTAGACCTTACAGGCCTAGGGATCAAGGAGTAGAAGTGGGAACAGTCACTCTCATAGCTTGTAGAGTTTGTTCTAACTCTATAATATTTCAGGAGGGCTGGCCTAAGATCTGAAGTCTGGGAACTGAGTGAGCATGTCACTGAGCTGAAAGCTGCGAGCACTGCCTGTCTGGATACTGTGGGTTCCACATGTCACTGGTCCAGTAGGAGTAGATCAACGTAGCAAGCTATTGTAGTGGACACCTACCCCAATTTCTATGAGGAACTGAGACTCTGACTATCTGATATAGACAGGGAGGAGAGTGACTATAGGTTCCACCATATATAATGACATGATCATTATATTTCCAAGATAATATTAAATTTGAAATTACAGCAGCAGCATTCAACAATGGTTACCAAATTCTTAGCCTCCTTGGGTATAATCCTGGCTAACTTTTTGTTGACTTGACATTGGCTAGAGTCATTTGAGAAGGGGAAACCCCAATTGGAAAAATGCTTTCCCTGTGGGCAAGCCTGTGGATCATTTTTCCCGATGATGTGTAGGAGGGCCTAGCTCTCTGTGGGCAGTACAATAAGAAAGCAGACTGAGCAAACCAGACCTTAGCAGACTCTTCCATGGCTTCCGCATCATCTCTGCCATGAGTTCCTTCCCTAAATTCCCTGGATGTTGGATTACAAGCTGTCGTGTGAAATAAAGTGTTTCCTCTCCAAGTTGCTCTGGGGTGATGCTTTATCACAGCAATAGACACCTCAACTAAGACAGGTGAAAGACTAGGTGCTCTCCCAAGCACTTTCTCATCAGAAAGTTCATCTTAGAGGGAGGATTATCCAGAATGCTCAAGTGAGGAAGGATAGGACATCACCCAGAACGTTGGGACCAGTTGGAGCCTGGGCAGCCAAAACATGTTTTGTAACTCCAGCTTTGAGTATTCTCAGGTCGTAACTCAGCTTTACGCTGAGAGAACTCTATGATTGATTGAGTTCGTACCTCCCCTAAGGGAGACAAAGGTATCTCCTTTCATAAAAATGGAACACTAATGGAAACATAGACGCAAGAAATATCAAATAGTGGTGTACTGCTGAGGCTGGATATAAGTGGGATGCTGGGAAGGGTGCTGAGTTTTGTCTGATGGAACACAGAGACAGAGTCCAAAAGGTCTCAAACCCAGGACCACTCTTTATAAGTCAGCAACGCCTCTGTATCTTGCTTTTAAAACTGACCAAGAACCACAGAGTTAGAGTTTATCGATGTGAAAATATACACACCCTGCCACATCCAAGGACCAGTTTAAACTCGGCGTTAGCATATATTTTCAAGTAAAGACAAGTAACATGAGGAAGCCAAAACTAAGTGCCGAGAAAACCATAGTGAACTCATGCAGCTGGAGCTCCCAAAGAAGAAGCGCTTCCTTCCGCAAAGAGGGCCAGGTAGGCAAAGACCCACCTGTCGAACTTGAGCATAACGTTGGCTTCTCCAACAATCACAGCCTCGGAAGCTGCTCTTGGGGATGGGCATCCCTTTATTGTTGCATTTCATCAGACATGGTCTCACGCCAATTGTGACAGGAGGGGTCATATTTATGTCCCATCTGAATCCCAACCAAGAGCTCCCCGTGCAAGTGAGAATCTGATAGGCAGCAGAAGAGTGCCACAGCATTTTGGATGGCCAATCTTTTCTCAGCCACTCCAGTACAAAGAGGCCATGGCAGCATGATGGAGTTTTTTTATTCATGGGCTTGAACTACCTCTCATCAAACACCTAACCAGCTAGAAGCAGATGTCAGCACTTGCCATTTCCAAGGGTACCAGTCAGCTACCTGGCAGGTTGATTACATTGGATCCCTTCCATCAAACGCAGGCAGAATTGCCCTTGCTGAGACAGATGGGTATTCTGGGTTATGGATTCACTGGCCTTGCTTGTAATGCTTCCGCTAGCACCACTATCTGTGGGCTTAGGGACATCTTCTTCACTATCATGGTATTCTTCACAACATTGCTTCTAATCAAGGAACTCATTTCTCAGCAAAAGAAGTGTGGCAATGGGCTCGGGCCTATGGAATTCCTCTTATTATATCCCTCATCACCCAGAGACAACTAGCCTAAAAGAATGGTGGGGTGAGCATCTAATGTCTCAGTTGTGGTTCCAGTTGGGAGACAGTGTTCTGAAGTGATGGGGCTCTGTCATGCAGAATATAGTATATGCTTTGAATCAAGGACCAAGATACGGTGGTATTTCTCTCATAGCCAGAACCGATAGATCTCAGAGCCAGAGAGGGGCTGTAGGAGTGCTTCCTCTCATCATTACCCCAGTAATTCACTCCATTCACATAAGTTTGCTCCCATACTCAGATATTTAAGCTCTGATTCTCTTGAAGCCTTGGACTACAAGGAATAAAAGTTTCCACCAGAAGAAAAAAAAAATGGGATCAAAACAACCAAAATCATGGTGCCACTGAATTAGGAACCAGACTCCTCTCTGGCTTACTATAGTCCTTGTGCCACTGAATCAACAGATGAGAAAAGGGGATTAGGTCAACAAGGTGTCACACATCTGTAATCCTAGAGGCTGAGCTGAGAGGATTGTGAGTTCAAGGCTAGCCTGGCCTATACAGTGAGATCTTATCTCAAAAAAAAAAAAATCTCTCTCAAACACAAAGGAAAAGAAAAAGATATTCCCCTATTAGTTCAGGGTGATTGGTCCAAAGAACAACTATGGTTTCTGAAAAGATTCTGGAGAGCCCAGGGCATTTGCTGTGGGCATCCGACACTATTTCCACAACTAATAACGAGTAAAAACTGATGGAAATTGTAGCAACCAAAAATATATAAGAACTCTCAGGTCTAAATCTCTCAGGAATGAAAGCTTGAAGCACCTTGCCAGAAAAACAAGTAGTGGGAGAAGGAAGATTAAACACATGCGCACACACACACACACACACACACACACACACACACACTACACACACACACACACACACACACACTACACACACACACACATAGACATACAGCATACATAGACATAAACACATTCACACACATAGACACACACTACACACACACATACATACCACAAATACACACCACAGACAGAGACACATACCACACTCACATACATACAGACAAACATACCACACAGACACACAAACTCACATACACACAAACACACCACACAGACACACACTCACATACACACAAACACACCACACAGACACACACACTCACATACACACAAACACACCACACAGACACACACACTCACATACACACAAACACACCACCTAAGACCTAAACACACCACTCTTTAACCTAAGACCTTTCTGTAAACAAGAGCTAAATAAAGTCAACAGTAGGTCAAGAGTTGACAAGGAGTGAATATAAGAAAACCCAGGAAAGGAAACAGAAGGTCTTTGGGTTGAAGGGTATTTAAGACAGCATGGAGAAGGAGAAAGAACTTTGTCCTTCTGGGACATCAGTAGAACAAGAAGGTCACCTGGATGCTTTCTCTGCCTCTCTGAACAGGCAGGCTTTCACCACAGCATCTGGCTCCTGACTCTTCATTTGGTAAATCAAATTTTTGCCATTTTGTTTTAAAAGCAGAGTGATGTCTGCTTTGCTGCTTTCTCCCTGTCAGCAGAGGCTTCTCAGTTGAGGTTGCTAAAGGAAGACTACAAAGAGAAGAAGAGGAGGAGGATGGGGAAGAAAAGGAGGAAGAGAAAAAGAAGGAGGCGGAAGTTATGCTATCCAGTTACACTTGCTTTCTGCTTCTGTCAAACGAGCCCAGGGCTGCAGTCACTTCACAGCAGCAGTTGGTTGATACAGCTGGAAGCTTCCCCAATACAGCCCAGGTGTCCTTCAGCCAAGTAAAACTCCTCCTTAAAAGGTTTGAGTCTTAACCCCACAGTGCCATTCTGCAAATTCAGCAACACCAACTTAAGTCAGGCAAGTAGGTTTCCCTCAAAGGCTTCCAATGCTATTTCCATGATGCTCTGCTTTTTTTTTGTTTCCTTAACCAGGTGCTTGAAACTTTTGGCTACCTGGCAGCCTGTATATGAACTTGGTACATTTAAAATGTTTCCTGTAGTTGAGATGGCCCCTATCTTTTGCTGAGACCTGGATGGGCGCAAATCTTAAGAAGAAACTGACCAGAGGACAAAGTGGCGCACGGCCTGAGCTGCGGTGTTTGTTACAAGCTCTGAGCCCAGCACACCCATCTTCCACATGATGCTCTGGCTTCAGGTGCGGAGCTCTCCGCATACCTGCTGTGTTTGAATCTCTGTTCTCCATCCCACTTCTAGGTGTCACAGCAAGGCCATCTTCTTTGGACCAATGGTATATAGTGAAAATGGCCCTAGAGGCATGGTGGAAGACAGGCTTTGAATGAAGCACCAAGAATAGGACTTTATGCTGTCCAGATGATAATTGGAAGGATTTTAAACTCAAGAGTCTGTGGAAATAGCACTACTTCAGGTGCTATACTAGAATGTTCTCTAATCCATCAATTTCATTACTCCATCCCAAGATTCTTGCAAAGGAAAAGTTGTCCCCAAACTCTAAGGCCTTTCCTCTCTCTGTGTCCCACCAGGGCCACTGTAATAGCAAGGTTGCCTCTTTTTGACACTCAAAAGAGAACACTATCCACATCTATGCCTCTACTACCATCACTGCCATGATATGTCTCAGTTCTCATACAAGGGAGATAGTTAGCTAAAGAAGTGGAATATAGGCTGTAGAAAATTCTGGGACAGAAGACCTGAAGAAATTGTTGAACAAGAAGGAAGCTCATGAGAAGAGAGACAAGATTTGGGCCCAGGGTGCTCACATTAATAACTGGATACCATCCATTTAATACCTGCTGGAGTAGAAAGTCAAAGAAAAGAAAAGAAAAGAAAAGAAAAGAAAAGAAAAGAAAAGAAAAGAAAAGAAAAGAAAAGGAAAGGAAAGGAAAGGAAAGGAAAGAAAAGAAAAGAAAAGAAAAGAAAAGAAAAGAAAAGAAAAGAAAAGAAAAGAAAAGGCTGCTCAAAACTTCTGCTAACAGGATGCTACCCTCTCCTCTTTGAGAGCAACATGATTGGCAAATTGATACAGAGAGTCTGATGGGAAGGAAGAGAGTGTCTCCTGGGATAAGTTTGTCCTCAATCTACTCCAATGTAGACTGTTGAAACGCAAACCATGGGAAGAACGCAGTGTGTAGAAGAAAGACCATTCTTTACCCACTATGATCTTAAACTTCTCATTCGCCATACAAGTGAGTCTGCCTGGACTAGATGTTGGGTCAAAAGTACTAAAGAGAAGCAGTGGGCTCTCTGAGTTTCATGTGTTTTAGAGTACACTGAAGATTCATACACTGAAGATTCGTACACAGTGGCAAAGGTCAGTGGCCTAAGAGATGAAACAATAGAGGCCTGGGGAATGTGAGGTTTTAGCACTATAAAAGAAGATAATATGAAAATGTTTTGTGAGATAAAGGAATTGGAAAAGTAGGGGAAAAGAAGAAGAGAAAGAAGATGAGGAAGAGGAGGGGAAGAAGAAGAGGAAGAAGAGGAGAAGACAATGACCTTGAGGCTTGGATGGGAAGAGTCAAAGGATTAATCAAATGAGGAGTGACCAACATGTTTCTTACCTCTCCATCTCCACCCTCAAAGCATTTCTCTAGTTCATCCAACCTTCTAGCTTTTCTATCTCTTTCTGCCTGTGTCTCCCCATCTCTGCCCCCAGGGGAACCCTCAGTCCAAATGGAGGGATTTATGAACAGAGATACTCCCTTCTCCAGATCAATGGCCAAAGATCAATAGCTATAATGCAGAAAATGAATCCATATTCATTAGAATTGAATTGAACAAATGATATTATTAAAAAGTCCCTTGGAAATCTATGTAAAGAATTACAGGGAAAGTTGTTCTAATGTCACTGCTGTCTGCATATTGTTCACATTCAACAGGCATTCTAGAAGATTCCTTCTTAGAAAGCAAGGAAAGGGGCTCCCATGTTGCTTGTTGTTGTTGTTGTATTATCATACATTTGGAAACCACGCCCACAGACATGGAGGTAGTATGCCCCTTCTTCTAACCTGCCTGACTTCTCCCTGGAATCTGTGAGGACCCTCCAAAGGAAATAAGCTGAGTATGGCCTCAACGTTGTGTTTAGGCTCTTGGGATTATTTTGGTTTTGAGACAGGGTTTCACTGGCATAGTCCAGGCTAGCCTCAAACCTCTATCCCATGCCTTTGTGCAATCACACTTAAACCATTGTGAGCTCTTCCATGGGCAGATGAACAAAGCTTTCACCAGCCTTAGCGATGTCACACCCCTTTCCTAAAACATGACTCCCTAAAGCATGTCATCCAACGTTGTGAAGGCATCATTGACAAATATAAGAGCTTTCTGTTTCTACTTTGCATGCCATTTTGTTCTTTCCTGATGCCTCAGGCAAATCCTGTAGACCCCTGACCAAGGTTTATCCAGCATCTTTACATGAAATTAAGTATGGGCACTCATGTATTTACACTTAATCCCCCACGTAATAGTATTAAGGATCAGGGCATGTAAGAGGTGGTTTAAAAGGGACAAAGTTCATACTGATGGAGTTAGGACCCTTCAGAAGGGGCTTTAGGAAGGGGTTGCCCCTTTTGCCCCTTCCACATCATCTGCCTCTTAAAACATTTGTCCCCTCTAGAGAATCTCCCAAAAATGCCATCTTGAAAGACCAATAGCAACACTCAGCCTGCTGTCTGTCACCTTGTCCTTGGATTTCCCAACATGCAAAACTATGAAAAAGAAATAGCCACCATTTCCAAATTACCTAGCCTAAGACATTTTGTTGGCAGAGACAGGAACTCCTCATAACATATATTACAAGAAGGTAGGAACCATCTTGCTCACCACGGTGGAGAACCTAATTTTCCTTCCTCCCCTGAAATGTTCCTTTGGTGAATATTCACAGATCTCCTCTTCAGAAGACCAAAAGCTCCTTCCAGGGTCTCATACAAGACTAGAAACAGATCACAGGGCTTTAGGCTCACCCCCCTTCCTATTCCAGCTTTCTATACTCTCAGGGCCCCATTAACTACTCCGAGTCTCTTTTCTTTCTCTGGGATGTATGTGTCTTTTTCTGGGAAACTGCCAAGCATTTGGGAGAAGCCGTGTGGGCAGAAAATGACCACAAAGCTAGAGGGAATGCTTAAGGAGTCCAACAACCACTCAACACGGATTTATTGAGCACCTGTCATGTTCCAGGAACCATGCAAGGCTGGAGCGGGGGAAGATGAGCCCTGCCTAGGCCAGCCTTTCTCACAGCCCAGCATCTGAGTGGGAGCTATGACATCAGGCAGCTCCACAAACTTCTTCTATTTTTATAAGATTCATTCTGTCTTATGGGCAAGGAAGGGCCACCCAAGTGTCCTGCACTTATTGGTTGAGTTAATCAAAAAGAATTCATGCCCTGTCAGACCTTACCTTTTGAGATGGGGAGCAGAGTTAAATAAGAAATGACAGTAACTATGCATAAGGCTCCCCGAAATTTTCTCCTCTGTTAAACAACCCCCACCACAGCCGCCACTAGCACCACGAACACAGGTTCACATGCTAGGGTGCACACGCACACGTGCCCGTGCACTCAGAAAAGATTCGCTACTCCCTGCTGTAAACGCAGGCTTCGAGAGACAATTAAATATTGATATCTTTACATCTCAGTATTTTCTTTTCAAATCCAAACAGCCCCAACAGGAGCCATTGCTGATAGTTACTTAACTCCTTAAAACATCCACAAGGGGTTTTATCCTTTTAAAAGGAAGTCGTTCTGAGCAAGGAAACGGAAACAGGCTGGGGTGGGAATCAGCTCTTGTCCTGAAACAAGCCCCAGAGGGGGAACTTCCGCTCACTTTCGTACACTCCGCCCCGAGAGGGCCAGTTCTAGGAGCCCGGCCAGCTTTGCACAAGCAGGTCTGGCCTCCCACATCGCACCCTCTCCATGGCCTGAAAAGACAAAGATGTACTCTCTTGCCAGCTTCCAAAATAGGCACTTGAGCACCCTGCAATCAGAGGCTTGGTGGAATTATGTAAATTGTCCATGCATAATGATGCCCCTGCTGAATAGATTAACCCAGCAGGGGTACTGGACAGCACTGAGCAGGTGTTAGCTGCTGGGCTCTCATGCTCTACCCAAGCACCAAGGGTGAGAATCATATACAGCTAAGGGCTTTGTGGTCTCAGTGTATTCACTGCTCTCCCCAACTACCACGCACTCGCACTCTCCTCTTCTCTCAGTCCCAATGTCTGCCCACTAAAATCTCCAGGGTCAGCCTGAATGGGAAGACACAGACCCCTTCCCCAGGAGTTGTTTCTTGGAAGGTCAGCAAGGGGACCCTTCAAGTGGATGAACCTCAACTGTAACCTCTTGAGTCCCTGCGCGGTGTTTCTGTGTCTCATTCCCTGCCCTGTGGGTGGGACTCGCGTCCTCGTACTCTCCACAGGATCCAGTCCAGAGCCTTCTCCACAGTAAGCACTCCCCCAAATGCTTTTTGAATAGAATTGAATTCTAAACGAACAGAGCTGGAATGCCTCTTTGAAGTTATTCAAGCAGTCAGCAGACATATTCCGATTGTGAGTCACACGCCGTCTACGGTGCAAACACTGGCATAGGGTTTCCAGCTTCATTCTCATTACATTCTTTGAAATCTTGAAATCACAGGGAAATTGTGTCTTTGTGTGTTTTGGGCACTTGTTTTTGTTTTGGCTCTTGGGATTATTTTGGTTTTGAGACAGGGTTTCACTGGCATAGTCCAGGCTAGCCACAAACCTCTATCCCATGCCTTTGTGCAGTCACACTTAAGCCATTGTGAGCTCTTCCATGGGCAGATAGACAAAGCTTTCACCAGCCACTTAGCGGTGTCACACCCCTTCCCTAAAACAAATGGCATGTCATCCGGCAGCTAGCAGAGTGGGAAGTGTAGACTTGAACCCTACAACCAATACTGAGTGCTAAGAAATGGAGAGACTGGGGGGGGGGGCATAACCTGAAGAAGACAGAAACCTGAAATCAAGATCAGCTCCATGTAAAGTAGCTGCCATTAGCCCAAATAGTCACTAATATAGAAAATGAGCCTTGAGAGGGTTTGCTGCTCTCCCAGGGTCACATCTCTCTCACAGCTGCCTTGGCATTTGACAGTCTGGCCGGGACACCCTTTTATGTTCTTCGCAGGCACGGGACCCCTGCCATAGTTGTCTGTATTCTGAGCAGCCATAGCAGGGGCTTGTTGGCTAGGCCTCTCTGTCCCCAGTGCGCACATCTCTGCATGCTTCAGCGGACTTTGTGGAGTCTATTTACCACATCTAAGACCAATTTCCTTCCCTTCAGTTGCTTTGAAGATAATTGAAGGTACTTGCATTGTCTGCCTGGGAATGTAAAAAGCCAGCTAATGCTGCAATCGATGCTTCCTGCTTAATGCTACGCCTCAGCCCGGCCCGCCCCTGAGCACCAGCTAACACAGCGTCCGATGATGGCTTCGGCAGATCTTCCCGGCCGGCTACTTTGTTAATCAGAAAGGGGATGGGGGGCTGCGGGGGCCCTCAGGATAATGGCAGGCAGATTGAGTTGTTAAGCCTGAATGAAATATTTAGTAGCGCCATTTGCAGGATGCTGCTGGTGGGAGCGGTCCTCTCGGGCGCTGCCTGGGGATGAGAGGGAGGTGCCCTCCTTGAGCTCCCCAGGCAGGGCACTGATGAGACTGTTACAGCCCGCAGGGAGGCAGGCTGCAGCATCAGCCTTAGAGGTGGAGAAAAGGGGAAGGAGGGCCAACCTGGATAACCTCCCAGCTAACACACCGCCTACAGGGCAGGCTCAGAGAGCCTGCTAAACCTTCAGTGGGCATGAAGAAGGAGCACCCACCACATTTCATACAACGGTTCTGCTTCTTGTATGGATTTAACAAGGGTGTAAGGCTGGTTGTGACATGAGGTAGGGAACTGAAGGTATTCTTGTTCCTTTCTCCTGATCACTGGGACCACAGAGTCCCAGAGATGTGTTTTAATTCACACCAGACTGATGTTCTCACTTCCAAAATTGTGGAATGGAGCCGGCGAGATTCGCGAGATTCCCAGAAGAAAAAAAGTACTCGCTCCCAAGCTGACAGGCTGAGTTTGATCCCTGGTTCTCATGTGGTAGATGGTGAGAACTGATTCCCACAAGTTGTCCTCTGACCTTTACATGGGGTTAACCCCCGCATACTCACAGTAAATAAATAAATACGCAATATATAAAGTGGTGGAGTCTTTCTGAGGTAGGGCTTCACGGTTCACATGTTTATTCAACATTTATTTAGCTCCTAATCTGCTATGAGTAGAAATTTATCAGGTGTCTTAGTACCTACCTTCTCCAACCACCTCCCTCATCCCCCACACCCCATCCTCGAGCCCCATCATGACTAAGCAATACTTTAACCCTTCATTGGGTGAAGAATGCAATGCTTCCTATCATCTTTCCCTGTCTCCTCCCCTCTCCCTCTCTCTTCCTTCCTCTTCACATTCTCTGTTTCTCTCCATCTATCTCTCCCACCTCCTCTTTTCCTGTCTCTCCCTCTCTCTCTCTTCTCCTTCCTTCTCTTTCTCTCTCTCTCTCTCTCTCTCTCTCTCTTCTCCCTAACTCCGACCTCTCCTCTTTGCCTGGTATCTTACAATCAGATTGCTATCAGTTAAAGGTGTATATATAAATGAATCCTCAATAAATCACTAACATGGTTCAATGCAGTTATAACCAATAAATTAGCTAAGGAATAGCCGGGCCGTGGTGGCGCATACCTTTAATCCTAGTGCTTGGGAGGCAAAGCCAGCCTGGTCTACAGAGTGAGTTCAGGACAGCCAGGGCTACACAGAGAAACCCTGTCTCAAACAAACAAACAAACAAACAAGTTAGTGAAAGAATTAAAATAAAATTATAAAAAGTACTCGATAGAAATAATAGCTGACATCTTGAGCAAGTATGATAAAACAATATAAAAACACATAATACACCACAGCTAGGAAGGCAAGGTTGGTTTAACATTCAAAAAACAATATAACTAACCCTGCTAAGAGATACAAAAAGACAAAGACGAATCATGTCAAGAGATACGGAAAGGTATTTGACATAATTCAATGTCCTTTCTTTATAAATGTTCTAGGGGAAAAAAATCCTAGAACTCAAAGCAAACCAGTTTATATAACACTCAAAGAATAACTCAGATACATATGGCTTCACCAACAAATCCTATTACACATTTAAGAGATAGGGCTGGAGATGTAACTCAGTGGTGTAGCAACTGGCCAGCATGTGAAAGGCCTTGGGTATAAGCCCAGGTACCACACACACTGCAATGGCAATCCTATATATGTTGTCCAGAGAATAGAAGAAATTATTTATGGAGTCAATAAAATCTTGGTTGTGGAATCTGATGAAGATATTTCAATAAAAGAGGACCTACTAACCAATCTCTCTCATGCAAAGATCCTAAACAAGTTACTTACAAATAGCGCAGCACAATGAACTTGGGCCGACTCCAGGAAAGCAAAATGTACTATTTGAAAGTCTACCAAGATAACTGATTATAATTTGCCAATTAACAGTATAAACAAAAAAGGGAGAGAAGTTACATGATCACCTCAAGAGATAAAGAAAAATCATTTGATAAAATCCAACACCATTTATGCTTAAGATGGAAAGGAAAAGAAATGTATAAATGAGAAGAGGGAGTGTCCCCATGCATGTCATTACTATGGTACCGACGGAGTGTTCCCATGCATGTCATTACTACGGTACCGACGGAGTGTTCCCCATGCATGTCATTACTATGGTACCGACGGGGCATTCGTGATACAGGATACAGTTAATTCATCTAAGCCATGGAAATCAGAGCTCAATGCACAAATGTGAATTGTATGCCTGTGTGGAGCCAACAAACAAAAATGGGTTTAAATGACATTTTCCAAACACCCAAACACCTAAAGTAAATATAACATAAGGTGGGCAAGGACCTCTAGAAAAAAAAATCCTCTAATCTCTGTGTAAGAAGACTCTGTGGTGGGTGGCATGATGTATTTTTTGGATTGGGAGAAGCGCCATGAAAGAGCTCTCAATTCTTTTCCAACTGACTTAAGTTTTAATCCCACCCTAAGAAATATACCCACTTTGTGTGTGTGTGTGTGTGTGTGTGTGTGTGAGAGAGAGAGAGAGAGAGAGAGAGAGAGAGAGAGAGAGAGAGGGTCTCAGCTGTGGCTGGCCTGGAACTGGCTATGTAAACCAGCATGACCTCCAACTCAACAAGATCCACCTGCCTTTGCCTCCTGGGCACTGGGATTAAAGGTATAAATCACCAGGCCTGGCTAAAAGTCTCAGTATAGTTGTTTTTTCATAATTTTGTAGAAATTGACAAACTGTAAATTTACATGCAAATGAAAAGTATTAAAATATCAAGGCATTCCTGAAGACAATGCTATATGTAAGTGATACTTTGGAGGATTGAAACTACTAGAGAGTAAGATAGCATACGCGCAAAATGAAAGTCCTTATGAAATTGGCATAGGAATTTCCAAAGCACAACGAAATAAGTTAAGATATCTGGAAAACCCATAACATGTGCTATAATGTGACTTACCTCATGCACCTTTGTCCACTGAGATGCCTCAACAGTCCACAGTATGTGTTTCTTAAACAGGGCTATATTAACATTTAAAGCATCTATTTTTAAAATGATACATTTAAAGCAAAAGGGCTATGTATTCAGTGAGAGATGCTATTTTTAGTACACATATTTGACAAAAACAAATCTTATGTCCAGAATATATCAAAGACTCTCACATTCAATAAGAAAAGGTATGGAAAAATCCCACAGAAGAAAGACAGTTGTCTGATGGAAGATACCCATGGACAGAGAACTCACTTGAAAACACTCAGTTGTATTAGTCTCCTGAGATTTGCTGATTGAAGCCACAATGAACCACTAGCACGCACTCATCAGAATAGGAAAAAATAAAATAAAACAGTGAGAGTCACCGAAGATGTGGAACAAATGGAACTTATAGATGGCTTGTCTAAGTAGGAAGCAAGGAAAACCACTCTTAAGATCTTAGAAAATGTGATGCAGATGTGTATGTAGAAACAGATGCACGTGTTTCCCAAAGAGACTCATAACAGCAGCCAACTGGTAAAGACAGGTGTCTATCAGCAGTAGAATGGAGAAAGGGAGATGTAGTCATGAAGTGGAGTGGTATAGAACACAGAAAGTTCAGGAACTAGTGGCATGTCAAACACCACCGATGTGCTAGAAGACTATCTATCATGTGGAACAAAAGAAGTCTCTCAGACAATAGCACACATTCTGATTCCATTTAGTTAAAATGTAGAGGCCAGAAGGGAGATGGATCCATGGAGTGCCTGAGGCATAAGCATGAGGGACCTGTGTTCAGATCCCCAGAACCCACATAAGAAAAAGTCTAGCATAGCGCTGTGTCTGCAATCCCAGCACTGAGGCTGGGTCTCAGAGCTCATTGGTCAGCCAGATCAGCCAAATTAGTGAGTTCTAGGTTTAGTGAGAACCTCTGTCTCAAAACATAGAGTGGAGAAGAGATCAAGAAAGACCCTCAGTGTTGACCTCTGACTTCTACATATGCATGTCCACACACCAACATGAACACACACACACACACATTTATAAGCATAAGCAAGCCTGTACTGATGGAGTCAGTTTGACAGTGTTGGTGACTAACAGGGTGTTTAAATACCTTTCTCCACCATTTCCCTGGTCCATTTGATATGACAAGTGAAAATATGTTGGCTTGAACCCTCGCAATCTGCGCCGTTCTTTGTGTGCATCTTGTTCTTTAATTCTAAATATGCTATTTTTATATCTTATATGGTATTTTATATCCTGAGTATTCTTTAAAGACCCAGATGACAAAGGATTGGTCAAGGGTTGGCACTCTAAAGAAATGATGGGACTTGGAGGAGATGGAGCCTAGAGGGAGGTCCTTAAACCATTTGGGGTATGTCCCTGAAGGGGATGGTGGAACCCCACCCTTTCTCTCTCTCTTTCACTCTCTAACCATGAGATAAGCAGTTTCACTCCATTCACTCTTCTGCCATGATATGCCTTTCTACTGGCCCAGAGCTGTGAGGCCAACCAATCATGGACTGGGATTTCCAAACTGTGAGCCAAAATAAAACCTTTTCTCTTGATTAACTCATTATCTTGGGTACTTGTTTTCATGGCAAACAAACAAACAAAAGAAAATAAACAAACAAACAAAATTAACAACCTAAAATACCTGACTTATGCACATATCAAAAAATTAAGGGAAACAAAATTAGAAATACTAAGTGTAGCATGGTTTTGCCCATATAAACTTATATAGGGAACATATACCAAGCATACTACCTATAAGCAAATACCAAAAGGTGTGTGGTAATTACCCCTGGCTCTTGATTTGATTTATGAGCCACTTTCTCGTTACTCTTTATACTTTAGGTATCATCTGAATATTTCCAGTGAGAATGTATTACTTTCATAAAAGCTAAAAATAATAAAGCCTTAAATAAAGGTTTCCTTTTTGTATAGCAAAATTCTATTGTGGTTGTGTTTAAGGAAGAAAGGAGTCCAGGTCTCTTAGAAATGCATAATTGGAGCATTTGCAGATGAAATAATATGGTGTCTAGCGGGGGGAGGGGGTAGAAGTGGAGAATATAAACTTTTTAAATGGGTATATGGTGGTAATTGTTAAGGCTGAATGATGGTCCGTGGGGATTCATTACACTCTCTTCTCTACCTACATGTGTTTGAATAATAAAATGCTGAAAATCAAATAAACATCCCTTCATAAGCATAGAATTTATGCACGGCAGACATTACCCATTGCAAGAGCTATACATAATCTGTAGATAACCCAAGAGAAGTGGAATTATGGTGGGTGGTAGCAGCTGGGCTTAACTAAAAATAAGTCATATTGAAGGTCCTCTAAAAAAGCCTGGTTCAGTGAGCATGCCAGATGTCCCAGTGCTGGAGAGGTAGAAGCCCGAGGATCTCTGGGGTTTGATCAGGAGTCAATGTGGCTGATTCTGTGGGCTCTAGGTTCAGTGAAAGACCTGACTCAAAAACATAAGGTGGAGAGAAATGAAGGAAGATACCAGACATCAACCTCTACTCTCTGTACACACATGCATACAACACACACATACATAGAGGGCAGACAAACAGACATCCTTCAAGCAAGGCTTTGTCACAAATTCACCTGACAAAATAGTTGCCTCAAAAGAAAGAAAGTCTCAATGGGCTCCAATATCTCATTAACGTAGAGCACATTTAAGACCCAGTGGGAAGCATATACACTCAGCAGATAAAACAATATCTGTCTCTTTTCCAAGGGGACAAGGAGGGAAGCAATTACGGAGAACCAAGACATCCCTTATAACTTTCTTGCCCTTTGCAGTCTAGGAGTAAAGTATCAGGAGGAGGAGCTGATGAAGAGATGGATGAGCGTTATTGCCCTCTAAGGAACAGCAATAGCCCTGCATTCTGGCCAGAGGCATGAGGTCATGGATTTAATCTGCAGTGGCTGCTCAGGTCCTGTCTCCAAGGTTACCTGGTCTGCTGTAGCCCTGACTTGTCCTTCACCTTCATCAGCCCCTAACCAGCTCCTGGTGCAAGACAAAGATCCGAGCATGACCACACCTCAAACTGTCTTTTGGGCCAAACTGACTTTGACGCGTTGGGGTGCCATAGTCTATTTTATAATATTTTTGGTTACTAGATAAAATTACCACTAGCTGAATGTTTCACAACTTCAAGAATAGGTCAAAGACCTTAATTTCTTCTGAGAGGATCATTAAGTAGGAGGAATTAGGAAGCAGGGAAGAAACCTTCCCTATGGGAAAAGACTATCATGTGTCCTCTCTCACCCAAATTAGCCTACTATCTAAAATCTAGGTTTCTGTGTGTTTTGTTTGGTTGTTTGTTCTTTAATTGACATGTAATTATTATACATGTTTATAAGGAGCAGTGTGATATTTTGATACATGTATAAAATGTGTAATGATCAAATAAGAGTAATTAGCATACACAGCACCTCAAAAATTCATCCTTCCTTTGTGGTGACAACATTCAAGTTTCTCTCCTCTTCCCATTAAAATTTAAATGTACCATAATTGTCAACTCTACTCACTGTACTGTGCTGTGGAACAAGAGAACTTACCCCTAACTATAATGTCATAACCATCAACCAACTAGTCTCCTTCTGACTCTACCCCTCCCAGCCTCTACGAACCGTGACTCTATGCTTCAATTCCACAATTGTGGCTTTCACAAAGAGAGGAATTCAGACATCATTTGTCTTTCACTGCCAAACTGACTTCTGCTCTCACCCATATTGTACCAAGTTACAGGATTTCCATCTTTGTGGGGAGGAACTGTGTAGTCTACCTACGTTTATGAAATACCCCATTTCCTCAGTCATCTTCACTAATATTTCCTCATCTGTATTTTACCAATACCTATTGATGGCTGCCTAGATGCGTTGACTCATATCTTGGCTAGTGTGAATGGTGCCACAATAAATCTGGGTCTTTGTTCCTATGTCTTTCAATATATACCCCCCCCCCCATAACTATTGCCTATATATTTTATTCTAGTACATTCTTAGCCCATTTTAACTTTGTCTTATACATATGGGTCTGGTTTCATTCTTTTGCATATGAATAATCACAGCATGTATTGATGAGACTATCTTTTCCCCCAGTGTATGTTCTTGGTGCAAAAGTCAAATTGATTACAAGTAAATGGATTTGTTTCTAGGTTCTTAATTATTTTCAATTAGTCCATGTATCTCTCATCCTAGTATTTACTGTTTAGATATTCTAGCTTTGTCATAATTTTTGATTCAGGTAGTATATTATTTCCATATTTGTTTTTTTTATCAAGTGTTGTAACTACGTAGAATCATTTTATCTGTATATTAATCTTAAGAGTCTTTTATACTTCTGTGAAGAATTTTCTTAGAATTTTTATAGAAATTGCATTAATTTTGTAGCTCTCTCTAGATAGGGTGGACATTTTACCAATCGTAAGTTGAGGGCCCATGATAACATGCTTGCCTAGCGTAGCTAAGGCCCTGGGTTTGACTACAAGCACTCAAAAATAATCAGTCTTCCTCGTCCATGAACATGGGCTGTCTTCCCATCATATGTGAGTGTGTATACATGCATTTTCTTCAGATCTTTCAACAATATAATAATTTTCACAATAATTATCTTTCAACTTATTGTGATAGCTTTTTCTTGGATTCTTTTGAAGCTATTGCAAATGAGATTACTTTCTTTATTTCTCTTTCTGATAGTTTTCTACTGGCATATATAAATGCTGCTTCTTATGTTAATTTTGTATCTTACAAGTTTACTGAATTTATCCATCCTAACAGATTTGGGTTTCTTCGATACATAAATCATGTCATCTGCACACAGGGACAATTTGACTTCATCCTTTCCAATTTGAATGCCCTTTATTTCTTTTTCTTGCTGAATTATTTTCTGGCTAGCACTCCTGGTACTTCGTCAAATAAGAATGGTGAAAAAGAAAAAATTCTTAGACTTGTTTTAGATGGCAAAGAAGAAGCTCTCTGCTTCCCACACAAAGTATGATGTCAACTTTGAACTTTTCAGCTATGCCGTATGGATGGGATGGAGTGTGTTTCTTCTATATTTTATTTTTGAGATCTTCTTTATCATGAAGGGATACTGAACTTTATCAAGTACATGTTCTACAGCAACTAAGGTACTTTATTTCTTAATTCTGTTAATGTTATGCATATTTTATCTAGGTGTATTGAGCTAAATACCATTTGACTGGGTTATAT
The DNA here is from genome assembly GCA_902729485.2 of Mus minutoides. Lineage (NCBI taxonomy): Eukaryota > Metazoa > Chordata > Mammalia > Rodentia > Muridae > Mus > Mus minutoides. The sequence continues at coordinate 693,067 of LR749672.1, read as the reverse complement.
GATCTTTTTGCTGTGTTCTTGAATTTAACTTGATGCTATTTTGTCGAGAATTTTTTGGCTCATAGTCTTCTTTTGGTGGGTTCTTATCTGGCTTTAGATCATAGTAAAACTGGCTTAATAGAAGAATTCTTTCCCCTTCAATATTTTTGAGTAGTTTGTGAAAAAGAGATTTAGTGCGGCTTGTGAGTGACAAGACTTTGGCAGTGAAGCCCTCCAGGCTTTGGCTTCCCTTTGTTGGAAAAGTGGGTGTGGTTATGTGATCTCCCTCCTCTTCACTGTTCACTTAGCCTTGGCAGGTTACATATACCAAGGAATGTGTCTGTTTCTTCTCCAACTTTCAATTTGTTGGAGGAGAGTTACAAAGTAACAAAGTCTTTGTACCCCTGTGGTACCAGCTAGAATTCTCCACTTTTATTCCCATCCCCCTTATTTCTGTGAACTTTTGCTCTTTCTTGATTACTCTTGCTAAAGTTTTATCAGTTTTGTTTTCCCTTAAAAAAAAAAAACAATTATTATGTGTTGGTATTTTCTTTGTTCTTAGTCTTGATTTTGTTTATTTCTTCTTTGAGCATAGTGATCACTTTCCTCCATGAATTTTCCATTTTCATTTCTTTCAAGAGACTTCTACATGTTCTTTTTAACTTCTTCCTTGATCCCTGGTTGCACAGGTGCACACCATTTAATCTCCACATATCCATGCAGCTTCCGAAGTTCAATCTGTTAGTGACTCATAGGTTAATCCCACTGCAATTCACAAATGTTTGGTTTTGATTTTTTAAAAAATTCACTGAGACTTCTTTGGTTCAGCATCCAATCTGCCCTGAAGAATATCCCATGTGCTGAGGAGACGACTACTTATCAACATCAGACGACAAGCTCTGTAAACATCTGGCATGTCCATTTGGTCTAGAGGACAGGACAGTTTAACTACAAAAATCCTTTCCTAGTTTTCTGTCTGAATTGGCTACCCATTGCTGAAATTGGAGTGCCGAAGTCTCTGGCAATCATCATATGGCAATGCCTTTCTCTGCTAACGCTTGCTTTGTGTTTCTGAGTGACGGTGCTAGATTCATACATATGTTTAGTTATTATTTCTTCTTCCTGGATTGTCTCAATGTTATTTTTTTTAATCTGTGGGCAACCTGGAGCATGAGAATTAATTAAAGGCAAAAACTCAGTCATTCTCAGAACAGCACTACCCAGGTGAAGCATCCAATCACAAAGATGAAACATCTATAGTTTTAAATTTTCTCATTGTTGATCTTAGAAAGAAAACTGAAACTAGTAATGTGTTTTACTCAAGAAAATGCTCCCAGAGCATGATTACTTCAACATTTAATAGACATAGAAATGCTGATGGGATCTTTGATACCTTTTTTTTCCTGCATCTTCAAATCCCCTGAGTATTGTTCTTAGGGAACAATTCACCTCTGACTAGCCATATTTGAAGAATTCAATAGCTATGCACGGCTGGCTAGTGTTTGTCTTATTAGATAAAGACAACTCTGGAAGTCAAGGAGGGAACTGACCCCTTCTCACTATTCCGTTTGGAGAAATGGCCTTATGGCATACACTGCCCTAACATCCTAAACTACTAGCTGTGCACTGCCCTGGAGATCAGTGGTGAGCATGTTCCATTCAAGTTCTGAGATCAGACTGAATCGAAGCAATAACTAACAATACTTACAAATTAGTTTCGGGGGGGGGGGCTTATCAACATGTCCCCAGATCCTATTTTATTAATTTTGAATAGTGATAGTTGGCTATCCCAATAAAACTAAATAATGTATGTATCTGAAGCATCATTGACATGCAGAGGTGTACTAATGGTCACTGAAAGTCTGACTGCTCCAACCACATGACCCTTTTGATGATAACGAGCAAGGACTCACAGGGAAATCTAATCACGCTCCCACGTATTAAATCTGCAGAACTGGTCCTGCAGAATGAAGAGCTGAGCGAAATGCCGAAAAGGACACATCTGGGAAAACATAAAGCATGGTGCAAATCAATTCCAGTTTCCAAGTGAAGTGCAGGGTGACTTGACGAAGACGCACGGGCTGCGCGGCCACCCTGACTCTTGCAGTGTCTCCTCTCAACTCTCTCATCTATAATGGGATAATGGTGTCTGCCTCTAAGCTGAGGCAAGGATTAAATGAGATGGAACAGGCTGCCCAGGAACTGTCTTACTTAGAGTGCATGCAAGCAAATGCATTATTTCATTTTTGCGATCAATATTTATTCAACAGTCACCGTATACAGGTTTTTTTCTTTTTTCTCTTTTGGAAATCAGCATGCAAAGAGGTATTGGTGACTATGAAGCAGTAGAAACCATTCTGAGGGCTGAGCCTCCCCAACATGAGTCCCGGCTCAGCTCTGACTAGATGCGCTGCTCGTATCCCAGTTTCTTGTACAATCTCAAGAACAACACGGTAGCTTCAAGAGTTTTAGCCTTGTCTGATTCGTTCACCATCATTCCGGCTATTGACAAGCATTTGACTCAAAGATATGATGGGGACTTTTCTGGAAGGTTCGGGCAGCAGTTAAGAAGCCAGGGAATGTCAGAATTGTAGAAACAGGGGAGAGAAGGGGAAGAGTGATACCTGCATCCATTATCTTTGTTCCTTGTTTCTCCAGGCCAGCCTATCTCCTAACAAGTCCTAAGCCCGTGAAAATTCCTAGGTCTCCGTATCTTACCCATGGGTACCAACAAGGAGTCATCTGCCATGCTACACATTGGAGACATCCTATCAATGAGACCTTAATAAAAGATAGTCAGGATAAGAGGAGACCAGGTCCTAGGAGAGATAAAAGTGCATTTTACTGAGTTCTGCTATGACTCAGTGTTGTACCTTATATGTATTAAATAGCTTATCCTTCAGCACAGCTCTAGGAGAGGAAAATTATAATTTATTTTCCACAGCTAGGAGAATCCACACATCACAGAGTAGACAGAGCCGTATTCAAAACCAGGTCTCTCTGACTCCACTAATGTTTTCAGTGTGAATAGTGTCTACACTCTGTGTAAATATCTACCTGCTTCCAAGAATCCAGCAAGAGAATATGTGTACTAGAGAACAGATGTGGTGGAAATAGCCGATGCCCTCTGGGACCCTCAATCAGCTCAATCTCTCATCCACAGCCTAGTGGCCTGACTCTCACAGAAGGGAGGGTCATCCCCATGAGACCATCACCTGTATCAGCCCAGGAGCCTTTCGGGGCTGTCAACTTGTATCCCCACAAACAAGGGGTCAGCAAGGATGAGCCCAGACCCATCTGGGAAGCCAACTAGTCCATTTCTCAGCCTTCTCAATGCTAAGAAACTTACAGCTAGAACGAGCCTTCAAGGTTGTCAGCACTTACTTCTCAACCACAGTCGGAGGCAACTCCAGGGAGCGTCCACTGGCTTCCATTCTTTCTGCTCCACTCAGTGCCCGGGAGCTCATTGCTAGTGAGCAGAAGCTGACCACCCTCCTAAGAACCCGAGGTTACTCTTGCCCAGCTCCACCTCCATCAAATGCTTCCTTTCATGGAACACAGGCTATCTTCCTGATGGCTTCTACACATGCCCTACATGCAAACACTCCCTCTCTTGCTCTTCTGAGGAAGATTATAAACATCCCTGCAAGTCTTTGGCCCTCAGAGTAGATGACTGTGTTTCCTTCAGGTGTTTCTCACAAAACATAGTCAGCCTCTCACACTCCATCTCTGTCTTTCTGGCTAACCAATCTCTCTAGCAGTGCCCCATAGAAAGCCTTCAGGATTTGGTGTCATTCTGTCTCCTCTCTCATCTCCTTCCCTCTCTCCTTCTCGTGTTAACCATGGTGTGAAGGATCTGATCTGAGAGCTTCATCCCTAGGCATTCCCAAGAAGCTCTGCCATCCAATAGGTCGGTGTCTCTTTCAGAGGATGCTCCTAGGTCCTTGCCCTTTAGGTCTCCAGCACCACATCCCAGAGAGTTCTCCCATCAGCCACTGCTACAGCAGATGGGCACAGACAAGCAGAACAGACCGAATTGTCAGGACTCAGCATGAGCTCACAAAACCTTCAGAACTGCATAAGTGCTACCGTGGGGCAGCCTGCCTCTTCAGTGTGCCCGTGTTCTCTGCCTTCCTCACACTACAGTAAAGTAAGTGAAACCTTCCCAATCAGCTGTTTTCAAAGACATGGCCCTGATTCTGCCACAAGGTCCCTTTTCTGTCTTCCTACACATGACATAGATGACAGACAGGATCTAGAGGTGCAGAGCATTGAAGGAATGCAGGGCCTAGGCTCTGCCTACAACCTGAGCACTGAGAGTCAGGACAAAGCTTGTGATGATGGAGACTACCTGTGCCACCTGGCTGTTCATCTCTGTGACATGCCTATAAGGAACAATTTGAAGGGAGAAAGGGCTTTGCTTTTGGCTCCTGGTTTCTGAAGCTTTAGTCGATGGTTAGCCAACTCCATTATTGTGGACCTGAGGTGAGGCCAAGAGCCACAGTAGCGAGATCAGAGGGCACAAGCTGCACACTGCTTAGTCCTGAAGACAAAGGAGCACCAGACATAAGCCATCCTCAAAGGCACATGCCTGGTGTCATGCTTCCCCTAAACAGGTTCTACCTCCTAATGTTTCAATTACCTCCAAATAATGTCATCAATTAGGAATCCGCCAGGGGATGAATTTATTTATGGATCACAAGCCAATCACTTCCTGAAAACCCTTCAGTTGGTAAACAAGCCTCTTTTAATATAAACCTATGGAGGGCATTTCATAATCAAGCCATATCATTACCCTCTGCCTATTGTAGAGAGATGGCAGAGCATGATGTGGTGTACACATCTGGGGAACTCTTCCCCCAAATTTAGAGTGTATGTCTTGAAATCCACAATGAACCAAGCACAAAGCTCACTGCTTGCCACAGTGCCACAGCCAGTTCCTGTGCCTGCACAAGAGGCTGAGAAACACACGGCAAAGCCAGCTTCATACTTCCCACCGCTGGCTGTGACCTTTACCCAGTTCTGGCTCACTCGGCAGAGGAAGCGTGCTGGGCACAACAAGAGCCTCTCCACGGCCAGGAAAAGCCTGGGACCAGTGGCCACCTGACTTGTTTTATCTGCCATCAAAACTGATCCCCGTGCTTTTCCAGATCCTGTTAGTGGAACATTAACTTGTAACATAAAGGCAGAGAGTGAGGCAGAAGATGCCCAAGGACTCAACCTTACAGGATGGCTAGAGGAAAGACACAGAAGGGGAAAGAGACTTTTCCAGAAGGAGCTATTATAGGATGTCTAGTCTGATGATGGTCTGGATAAGACTGCTTTGAATAACACCCTCAGATCCAACATCCACCACGCTCATATTCAGCATCCACTCCACAAGTCTCCCTCTCTCAGTTTTAACCTAGTGGCCTGGGAAATAGCCAAAAATGAAGGCCTCTGGGCTCCCTCTGTGTAACTTTGACTGTGTCCCAAGTTTTCCTCCTACTCTATCTCCTGCTGGTCTCGATGGATAAAACACTAGTCTGAAAGTATCAGGGAAGGTATCTGCTTACTGCATTCATATCCGTGTGTTGCCTTGCAAAGAAAGAGGCTTTAAACAAAGAGAGAGCATTCGAAGAGTGGAGTGTAGGCACCAGAGGCTTCACAGGGGAAGTAACTCAGGTCCAGAAAGTAGGAAGAGATGCTTCCCCAGACATTTCAGTCCTATCATGGTGGCTGCCTCCTCTGAGTCCCAGGATGCCCCTCAATACCTTCTACACAGGAAACCTTACTAAATAACATGTGGCAAGGGGAAACTCCTAGGGTCACTTTTCCTTACTCACAATGTATACTGTGAGCAAGTCTTTTCACTAAGCCACAGACACCAACATAGACTCCATGTTAGACGACCCGTGGTGACCAAGTGACCTCCTTTCTCCTCAAACCAGTTCCCACCTGGAAGCCTCACTTCCCTCTTTCCTGGCTCCCAGGGCACCTGGGTCTCCACCTACAGGCGGCCCAAGCATTTAAGAGACAAGGCTACCCTCCCTGCTACACTACCTGGTCTACTGAGGATCTATCTGTATTACCACCCTCCGCAGATAAAGAAAATTGGAGAAATCTTCACCAAATGTCCATCTTATCCTGGTGGTAGCAGGCCAGATGGCAACAGATACTCTAGAGACTGAGGCAGAAGACCCATACGTTCAAGACTTGCCTAGGTTCTAGAGTACGGTTAGAGCAATTGCGTGAGACTCTATAGAAGGGAAAGCAAAAGGATGTAGCTTAGGAATATGGTGTCTGTTTAGCACACTGAGGTCCTATGTTGTAGAAAAAAAAATGTTCTGGTATTTATGAGATGCCTAGGCAGGAAGGGGACAAGAATCTGAGTGCCAGATATTATGTCCAGGGCTCCAATGATGGCTCAGTGATTAAGACCACTGGGGGCTCTTCCAGAAGTCCTGAGTTCAATTCCTAGCACTCATATGGCGATTCACAACCATCATGTAATCCCAGAGGATCTGATACCATCTTAAGTGTGCAAATGTATATGTGGACATAAGACCGATATACATAAGTATACAAATAAATCTTTTAAAGAAGAAGGAGGAGGAGAAGGAAAGGAAGGAAAAAGGAAGAAAGTAAGAGAGGGAGGGAGGGAGGGAGGAAGGAAGGAAGGAAGGAAGGAAGGAAGGAAGGAAGGAAGGAAGGAAAAAAGGAAGGAAAAAAGGAAGGAAAAAAAGGAAGGAAAAAAAGGAAGGAAGACAGAAAGACTCTTCAATAGCACTAGTGAGCCCTTGGGTGTTTTGCCTCCTGATATAGGATGAGATGAGAGGGAAAGGGAAGTCTAGATCCCAGACTAGGCAGAAGGCAAGAACCAAGAGACACTAAGAACCCATTTCCTTCCAGCCAGACTCAGCTGTACTGTGGCTTCCACAGCAGATCAAGATAGCCTGGAAAGAGCCAGCTTAAAATGGGAGCTCTTCTCTTAGGCACTCCCTGTTTTGGGACCCCATGAGAAGAGGAACGCTGCAGTCACTTTCCTGAAATGGCAGCCATTCCCTAGCAGGCCTGCTAGGAGCCCTCTGATAGCCTAACAGAAGACCCCTTTTCAAGGTTGAGTGCTTATGTGGATCCAAGTCAACATCACACACACACACACACACACACACACACACACACACATACACACACACGTACCCCTCTCCTCCGCAGGCATACTTACAGATTTAAGAACATGGATTTAGGAAGCAGACTAGAGAAACAGCCATTTCTATGCAAAGTGTCCTCATGCGATCTGAGGGGTAGAAAATGCAACTGTCAAAGTGGTCAGGAATCGAGGAAGCTGGAGTTCTCCTACCTTGAAGCCAAGAAGAGAGAACTCGGGCCTAGGCTGACCTGGATTTGAGCCCTGTCCCTGGATTCTGAGAACCCATCAGGCTGTCCCTGAAAACCAGCAAGCCCGTTTGGAACACTGCTGTGTCCAGTGACATACTGTGCCGCTCCTAGCATCGTGATGCTGGCTGAAGCAGCCTGTCCTTTGCTCTCCTCTTGGGAACCACTTCTCTGAGAGGAGAATGGGTCTAAGAGAAGCCACTGGGCCAAAGCCTTGGAGACTGGGTCCTAGCAGCCATATGATCAGTTTGCTCAACTATGCTTCTCTTTGTACCTCAGTTTCCCCATTTATATGACCCCAAAGGCTCTTGCCACAGCATGTCCCTTCTGGTGGTGTCTGGTGGGCTCGTTTAGGGTGAGGTGTGTGTGAATGGTAAAGTCAAAGCCCCAACTCTCCTAGTTGAAGACAGACTGTTCTTGTCTTCCAGAAACCTCTTCCCTGAGCATGAAGAGACAATGACAGGACTTTCGATGGGAGAACAAACCTTTACAGGGTCTTCTGAAGAAGTAGATGTAAGAGATATCTTCTGACAAGAGTGAACCCTTTGACCTAGAATAGGGACTGGACCTCACTATTTGACCAAGTGTCAAAGATAAGCAGAATGAAAGAAGCAGCCATTAGTCTAGGCCCAGCATGGGTAGGGATGCCCCCAGGAAAGGACAAAGCAGGCATCTCTGGGTTCTCACTGCCCCAGGACTGTCTCCTGTGAACCAAAGGGCCACTTACTGCTAGCACTGCAACCTGCAGGAATGCAGTAAGGAATCCCATAAGCCACAGGCTGCATAAAGGGAGACTGAGTTAAAGCAAACACTAAAGGTAGCTTTATAGGATGAAGGTCAAACAGAGAGTGTCACTCAGGGCTAGGGATGGGCCAGTGTAGGTGTGAGCAAAGCCTACATGCATGCTTCCATGGCATGGGTTGGATATATGAGCTGTGCTAGCACCTGGTCCTATTTTGTATCGGCTGAACTACCTAATGGTCCTGCCCAGTACCTAGCAAACAGAGCTCAAGACTTCCCCCACTCTACCAGCTCCTGGCCTTGAGGTTGCATTGTCCGGCCTTGATTCATGACTTCATCCTACCGTTCTAGAAGGTTTTATTCATCCATGCCATCTCCTTTCAATTTTGTGATATTTTTCTTAGAAAGTGGGACACAGAAATATTGGAAGGGTCAGCTCAGCTCACACATTCAGTGCATGGACTTGAACCCAGACCCAGACTTCATCCAGAACTCCTCCCACTGCACCAGGGCCGGTGGTTTGAGACAGACTCAGACTACTCCCCCAGGGCAGGAGGGCAGGAGGGCAGGAGGGCAGGAGGGCCAGTGTTGATGGATGCCCAGGAGTTCACAGCATGGCGGGGAGTTTTCCCGAAAAAAATGGAGCAGGCCGCCAGCCTGCTTATTATCCAACCTTATTCCATCTCATAATAAATGGAGCCCCGGAGGGCCAGGCATGATGGGGTGGGGTGAGATGGGGAGTGAAGACTATTACGGGATTTTAACCTCCGTCTTCTCTTTCCGGGCCTCTGGAACAGCTGTTCGACAAAATGGATCTGTGCAGACAATCATTTTTGCTGCATTACTTAATATACAGTTGCTCTCGGCAAGAGATATAATTGACTTGCTTAACTAATCAATCTTTCTATAAGCATAGCTGCCTTTCCTCTCCCACTGGGGGGAGGTAGGCACGGGGAGAGGGTGGAAAGGAGAAATTGCAGGGAACAACCTTTGGCATGAATTACAGCGCTCTAACACCCAGCTGAGCTCTTGGAGCTGGGGGCAGAAGCTGCCGCTAAGCGTTCTCATCAAGGTTCCTTTCTGGACCAGATGTGGTCTGTGGTAGCTTGGGGGTAATGGTGACCCCAGCACGAGACAGAGGCAGAGTGCCAACCAAGGCCAAAGGAATCGCAGCCCAGACCGTGCAAGAAATCACTCCAGATTGTCTTAGCCATAATTCGATCCATCTTTAGTGATAAGTGTGTTCAGTGACTAGAGACATTACAACTCCCGAATCAAGTCATGGAGCGATGGGTAAAAACTCATTTAACTGAGTAAGAAGATAGTCCTGCTTCTCTCCCAGCTCCCACCCCTCCATCCCTCCACCTCTCCCACCCGCATGCATCTTCCTAGCATCCCACAAGGCCTATCTTCACCACTGTGCGTATGCCAAACACCAGGATGACAGGTTCTGTGAACGAGAAAGAGTTCATTAGCAAAGTGCCAGTTGTGAGGAGGTAGGAGTCCTGATTCTCAAATACAATCTCCCACGGATAGGTTTTAGTGGTCCTTATGGAATAAAGGTTGGACACTGAAGAGATGGCTCAGTTGGTAAAGAACTTGCCATGGAAATATAAGGACCCGGGTTCAAATCCTACATAGCAAGATGGGAATGGTGGAGTGCCTTTGATTCGGGGCTGAGGAAACAGAGATGGGTGGGATCCTGGGGTTCATTAGCCAACCTGCCAAGGCTAATCAGTGAACTCTAGGTTCAGAAAGAGATCCTGGGGTGCCTAGTATTATCTACTTGACCACATCTAGATGTAGCTGAGAGGGAGTGCCTATCGGGGTGGTGGTGTGAATTAAATTCATAGATACAGGGAAACCTACCTGAACTGTGAATCAGTCAATTTTTTGAGCTGTGGTCCTGAACCAAGTAAAATGGAGAAAAGCAGGCATGCTGTTATTCTGTTCTTCATAGTGGCCGTGTTGTGTCCAGTCATGTCAAGCTCCTGCTGCCTTCACACACCCCCACCCCGACCCCTTTCCCTCCTCATAGATTGTATCTTGAAGCGTGAGTCAAAATAAACACTTCTTTCTGCAAGTTCCTTTTGCTAAGGCGTTTCATCACAGAAACAATGAAAAGGAAACGAAGAAAGCCCCTGTCTCAAAAAATAAGATGGAGAGCTATTAGGGAAGCCACCCAACATTGACCTCTGACCTCCACACACAAGTGTACATGCATGTGCTCTCCCGGACACGGGTACAAACACACATTCAAAGGGAACTGTAGCCTAAGGAAAAGGTCGTGGGGGCAGAAAAGGGAGATATGATCAGTGATCTCCCCACACACAGTCAAGCATCATGGCTGTTTCTAGCACCCATGTTCAGGAAACAATATTAGTATGATCTCAACTCTGGAGGCATCTGCTCACTAGACTCTCCATGTATCCAGTCTGAAGACTTGGGGGTCATCAGCTGTCTGTGAACGAACGTGTTTCTCGAGCTATGTGTAGTAAACTCCCAAGCCTGGGTTTCCATCTGCCTGGAACATAGTTAAGCATTCAATGCAGGATTAAATACAGACTCTAGAAGTTGAAAATTACAATGCGGATATTTCCAGAGAACAAAGTTTTGGTTTGGGGACGGGGGTTGTTTGTTTGTTTGTTTGTTTGTTGGGTTTGGAGTTTTGGTTTTTGGTTTTGTCACCAGGTGGGAAATCTTTCTCTAGAAAGAAGGCCCAAGAGCCACGTTCTGTTTAACCAGTATTTTTATCACTACCATAGATGAAGAAAGGGTGATGGCCTTATTTATATATAACAAAGTTGGAAGAAATTAATTGCATAGCACAGTTCATCTCAACAGAACTATACTACCTCAGATCCTGACCATCTCTGTGGACAAGAATCCATTCCCAGACAACACAGATAAAATCCGGTGGTGTCGGGTGTAAAATTCAGTGTTTGGAGTCAAGGAATCAATTGAACTAGTACCAGATAAAGGTGCTGTGGGTTACCAGAGACACATGAATAAAAGATCTTAGAATCTGAGATGACCACAAGTTCAATAGGAAGGTGTGGTCGCTAAGTAAAAGAAAAGTGAAAGAGGCTCCAGTGGAGAGAGGCACAGTGGCCTCTGCATTTATCTTGGCTGGGTCCATCTGGGGCCAGAGCCTGGCTGTGACTCTCAGCTTCAAGGAAACAGAGGGCTACCTGCAAACAGTGGCCAGGATTCTGGAAGAATGCTTCACCCAGAACAAATAATGGTTCCCTCGATTGTAAGACAGGCTACCCCTTAGAATAGCAGTTCTCAACCTGTGGTCTGCAACCCTTTAGGGGTGTCAAACCTTTTCACAGGGTCACCTAGTATCACAGGAAAACACAGATAATGACATTAAGATTCAAAACATAGCAAAATTACAGTTATGAACCAGGAACAAAAAAAATCTTATGGTTGAGGTTACCACAACATGGGAAACTGTATTAAGGGTCACAGCATTAGGAAGGTTAAGAACCACTCACTGTCTTGGAGGACAGGGAAGTTCAGAACCACCGGCAGTGCTAAGGGGTAAAGGGCGGGCTGAAGAGCCAGGATGCTGCCAAGGGTTTTGTTGTTGTTGTTGTTGTCGTTGTTGCTCTGACAAACAGCAATTTGAGAAGAAAGAGTTGATTTGGATTTTTATTCCAGGCAACAGTTCATCATTTTAAAGAAATCAAGGGAGGAACTCAAGAAGTTCTAGTCACATCACACCAACAGAAAGATCAGGCAGAGAATATATATACCCTTATGTGTTTTCTTCACCCATATAATTCAGAGCCCTGCCTAGGGAATGGTGCCACCAGTAGTGGGGTGTGTCTTCATATATCAATTTACGTTCAACAGGGTCCCCATAGACACACCCATGGGCCAACCTGATCTAGATAATTCCTTATCAAGATTTCTATTTTTTAAATTTTTGTGTATGTGTTTATGTGTGTGTGACATATGTGCAGGTACCCCCAGTCCAGTGGCCACAGAACACAGCTGTGCTGTCCTTGCACAAGATAATGTAGAGGTGCAGATGTTTCCTGAAAATGTACCTCAGGGATGGAAGTTTTCTCAATAACTATAGCTACTTGAGGCTCTCGAGGGTACAGAAGAGGAAATTCTAAGTTTTAGAAGTAACCTGAAGTCACAGAACCCGACAGCAAAAACAAAACTAAAGCCCAGATGCACATAGGGTGGAAGAGAGAGAATTCCTGACCAGGACTTAAAATCATGCACGGGTCTCTGTCTGAAGGCTTTTGTAACTTAGAAGACACCAAGCCTGCAGGAACTCTCTATCCCGACCCTCTGAGGAGATTGTCAATTTATTCCTTTTGTGGGAAGAGTCTAAGAACCCTTAGGCATAGGTATGTAGGTAGTTAAAGCTGCCGAGCACTGGCCTAGCATGCACTTGGTCCTAGGTTCAACTCCTAGCATCAGTGGGGGGTAGCGTGAACCATTAATAGGGCCACAACACTTTAGGGCTCCAAAGCCAAACTTCTGAGTTGCTTCCAGTATAAAGCCAGTCCTCACCCTCAGCAACAGAGTCAGCGGAGAATTTGGAGGTGGGGTGGTGCCCTGAGCACACTCCAAGAGGCAAGACGCTCGAACAGTGGGCTCTGGAATTGGCCTCCCGAGCAATGAATGCATACACGTAAAGGCCAGATGCTACTGGGCTCAGAGGAGAAACAGAAGTGGGATTTAATTATAGGAGGCACCAAGCTCCCCTGGGGACAGGAGGCTTCACACACAGCCAGGGTGACATTTTGGGAGGTCCAGCATGTCATTTCAACAGAGTATCCACCTTAAACAGCTGAGGCTCCAGTGAGAATAAACAGCAGGACACAAATGATTGAATTTCTAAGGCAAGATGGGCGTGGTCAAGTGCCCTGGTGGCTACAGTGGAAGTTTTGTGCAAATGCTGCCAGGACTGTGCTCCACTCTGCCCTTGGCCTGACGTGAACAAGAGTAGATTTTAGCACTCTCATCCAGGGTGACCTTGGGTAAAGTTGCTTATCTCCTAGAGCCTCCGTTCTCATATCTACAAAATGAGGGGCTGTGCTGGGTGCCCTGAAATGTCTTTTTCTGTGGAAACACAATTCACCAAGGGTGGGGGGATGGAGGGATATAGTAAAAGAACCCTTGAGGAAGGGGAAAGAAACAAATTCATAAGCTAAAGCCCAAGTCTATAGGATCTCCACCCCCAATAGGTAGTACTGTCCACCCAGTGGCATCTTCCTCACCCCACACAGAACACTCCATCCACTTGGCCCAGCCCAAGTCTATCTCTGCTACGGGGACCCCGGTGAGCAGTGTAGAATGGAGAAAAGGGACAAAAGCTACCAAAAGTCAGGGCCAGCTCCTCCCAGGATCCCCATCTTCATCCTTCCTAAGAGTCCACTTCCTTGTCCTAGGGAGGAGACAGATCAGGGTTTGATGCTGGGAATAATCAGTCGTGGCTTTAGCACACTAGCTCTGCACCCTTCTCCACAAATGGATGTGATTTTTTTATGGTGTTGTTTATGGATCTGAATATTCAAATTGATTCTCTTTTTCTCCTTCTTGGAGCTAGGAGGAGCCGGAACAGTCACAAATATCCCCCAACCCGAGGTGAGAAACTGCCCCCCGTTTTCCTCCAACCAAGCACACAAAGGCTCAATCTTCCCTCCTACCTGCAAACCTCTCCAGGTCCCTGGTAATGCCAGGGGTGAAGTCTTGTCTCCCAACCTCATCCACTCCCTCCTCTGAAACCTAAAAGCCAGTGATTAGGGGGAATGTGGCAAAGCAAAACAGAACAAAGCAAATAGGAGAAGCTGTCTTTGTGCATTCTTTCCAGCTGGGTCCTGGGCTCGGTTGGTCCACTCCACGGTGGTGAGGCTTATCTTAAGGTAATCTCTGAGCAAGTGTCTTCCTGATAAACCAACGGGATTCAGCCCTTCCCTTTGTTCAGGGAAAGACAAGCTTCCTTCTATTTCCCCGGCCAAGTTCTTGCCAAAGGCTGCAGGCACTCCTCCAGGTCATGTTTCAATATTAGTTACTTTTCTTGTAGCTGTGACCAGATACAGGACCAGAAGCAACTTAAAGAAGAAAGGGTTTCTTTTAACTCGAGGTTTAAGAGGCAAAGAAACTCGCTGGGGAATTGGAGGCGGCTGGTTACATTGTAATCACAGTCAGGAAGCAGAGAGATGCTGGTACGAAGCTGGCTTCCTCTGGGTTTCCCTTTTATTTTACCTGGAACCACAGCCCACAGGATAGTATAGTGCTACCAGTATTTAGGGTGAGTCTTTCTTCTTCAATGAAACCTCTTTGCAAACACACACACAGACATACCCAGAGGTGTGTCTTCTCAGTGATGCTAAATTCAACCAAGTTGACTATGGAGAGTAACCTGGGCAGGCACTGGCCTTTTGCTGAGTCCTCAGCTTCTGATTACAGGCTTATTTTGTAGATAGCAACATGCCATCACCCTAAACTGAACGCCGCATCCATTCCAAGCACTAAGTCTCCCTGTGGGGCTGGAAGAAGAAAATGGATAAATAAATCATCAACTACTACTAGCTACCTACTGCAAGTATCCTCCCCAAACCTCAGTCTTCCATTTACACAGAGCACTGAAGGGGGCCCTCCTCCCATGAATTTTTTTTAAATACATTTAGTGTGTGTGTGTGTGTGTGTGTGTGTGTGTGTGTGTTGTCTGTGCGTGTGTGTGTGTGTGTGTGTATACATCTGTGTGCATGTGTCACATGTCAAACTCAGGTTGTCAGGCTTGGCAGCAAACACCTTTACCTGGTGAGTCATCTCACCTGCTCTAACTCACAGGGTTCTGCAGGGTGTTTTATCTGAACAGCTCCTAGGTTGCTTATCCATTAGGGCAACATCTGTTATGTGTTTAAGCCAAGAGTCTCTAAACCTGTGTAACTATAGATTCCTCTCTTATTGTTATAGCCCCTGCCGTGTTAGAATGTGTGTTTCTTGGGACTCACTTGGGGAAGCTCTGTATCGGCTGATCCTATGACGCCTGAGAAGCCCTGACAACCTACGATCCTACAATCTACCCCTTGCTAACATCACCAGCATGACTGACGGTCTCCATGGTTCCTCATGACACACTTCTATGGCCACCAAACCCCATCTGTGGGTGACTAAAGTCTTTGTTACTTGTTGGCATTTCATCTAGGCTCCGCCCCACAGTTACCTGGCAACAGCCAGGTGTGCCAGACTCACTATAAAAGGGGCTGCAAGCCCCCTCCTCTCTTGCTCTCCCTCTCTCCTCTTGCTCCTGCTCCCCCTCTGTACTGGCTAGTTTTTGTGTCAACTTGACACAGCTGGGTTATCACAGAGAAAGGAGCTTCAGTTGGGGAAGTACCTCCATGAGATCCAGCTGTGGGGTATTTTCTCAATTAGTGATCAAGGGGGAAAGGCCCCTTGTGGGTGGGACCATCTCTGGGCTGGCAGTCTTGGGTTCTATAAGAGAGCAGGCTGAGCAAGCCAGGGGAAGCAAGCCAGTAAGGAACATCCCTCCATGCATCAGCTCCTCCTTCCTGACCTGCTTGAGTTCCAGTCCTGACTTCCTTCAGTGATAAACAGCAATGTTGAAATGTAAGCTGAATAAACCCTTTCCTGCCCAACTTGCTTCTTGGTCATGATGTTTGTGCAGGAATAGAAACCCTGACTAAGACACCCTCTCTCCCCACCCCCTCTCCCCTCTCTGCATGTGCTCATGGCCAGTCTCTATTCTCTCTCTCTCTCTCTCTCTCTCTCTATCTATCTCTCTATCTCTATCTCTTTCTCTGCTTTTCTCTCAACTCCCCTCCCCATGCCCTGAATAAACTCTGTTCTATATTATACCATCATATGGCTGGTACCTGAGAGGGGGAAGAGATGCCTCAGTATGAACCCATCTCCTTCCCCCACTCTATACCATACCTCCACCAAACATATCCCTGACTTTCCTATATTTTTACAAAACACAACGTTATTTACTTGCTGAAAGGAGGAAGATTTTCTAGATCCGCATCTCCACTCTCTTGCTCCACTGCTGATTGCTCTTCTCATTGATCACATGACAACCATAGGACCTTCGGCGCCAACCTTCAGTCCTGCCAGTATAGTCCTCCAAGCTGTCATGTCCCCTGGGACCCCCACATTAGGCATATGCACTCTGTACAGTCCCCACACACACACACCAGGATATAGCATATCTGCCACTGATACAATTAAGTTTAAAAAAGAATCAACTGATTTCTGAGTTAATCAAAAAGCAAGGTAATTTAGTGTGGGCCTTCTCTAATCAGGGGAGATCATTTTGAAAAAAGCTTATAAGTGAAGATGTCTCCTGGCAGGCTTGGGGAGTGGGGGGGGGGGCAGTAAAAGGTTATATGAGTTGCTAAGCATGCAATCACTTGACTAGATGAGGGAGGCTTTTAATTGTGCTTTGTGCTACTATAACAAAACTCCTGACGCTAGATACTTTATGAAAAAATGAGAAGGGCTTGCTTCGTAATTTTAGAAGAGGAATTCTGAAAGTATGGAATCTACTCAGCTGCTAGTAAGAGTCTTATATAGTGTTCCAACATAGAGAAGCAGGAAAGAAAAGAGAATAAAGGGAAGCCAGGCCTGCCATAGACACTCCCCTGTGCTGTATGTTCAATAAATGCTCATTTTAAAAGACAATAGTGAGCATACCTGTTAGGTGAGATTCTGAGGCAGTGCAGCATATAAAGATGCTCAAAATGTTTATGTCCACAAGGTTGCTGCTGTCACTGGAACACTGGACAGGCTGCCAGAGGTGACAGCACTGCCATAAAGGTAGATCCAAGTGTGCCTTTTAACCTTTTTCCAGCACCCTTTGGGGTGACTAAATCCCTCCCCTAGCATGCTTCAGCACTGCCAGCCCTAGCAAGCTGCCATCTTGGAGCCTGCTCACTTCTGTTTGCCCTTTCTCGTCTCCATCCCTTTCAGGACTGTCCCGATACTGTGAGCTGAGCAGATCAAGCCAGAACTGATAGCCTGTAAACACAAACCTCTTAAATCCAACAATAGCTTGACTCTCCTGCAAGTAGGAAGGTGATGTTCAAGTTTGATGCTCCAATCTTTAAGCAAATGTCTATAGCTTGGAGAGTTGGTGTGTGTGTGTGTGTGTGTGTGTGTGTGTGTGTGTGTGTGACTTAATCCCCAACGTCAAACATTAATGGTATTTGGAAGCTGGGCTGAATGGCTATTAGTATATGAGGTCACAAGGGTGGGGCCTGCAGGATAGCATTGCTGTCTCTGTAAGAGGAAGAAAGAAGTATACGAGACTAATGTACCTGATCTATCTTGCAGTGATATTCATCACTGTGTTATATATGATAAATGTTAAGAAAACGCCAGTACCAGAACCATAGCCAAATAAACTTCTATTGTTTATAAATTTACCTTCTCTGGGTATTTTACTATAGCAATGAAAACCAGACTAAGAAATCAAGTATCTGAACTCCACTTACCAGAAAGTCAGTGATCAAGTTCCCTATCTTGTCAACTGTGATTCCTTGCAATAGCAAGTATGGTCTATGTACCCACCACATGTTAAGTCTGTGTTAGGTGCCACAAATAAGACACTCTCCTTGAGCCTGTGCTAGAGGTACAAATGGGTAGTGGCAATAATAAGATTTCTATCAGGGATCCTGTGTCAGATTGGAATTCCACCGCCTGTTTGGCTGTATTGAGGGAGAGACGATGACTGTTTATTTATTCCTTTGAAGTTATAAGATTGTCAAGAAGTCTATTACCAAAGCTTCTCCCTAATTTTGAAACATCTGCCACCCAGTTAGGGGAAGAACACACCCTGCATGGTGACAAAGTCCCTGGATTGGGTGTTTCTGTCAATCTACAGAGGAGCTGGAGAGTGGGGAGAAGAATGCACAGAGTAGCCGTGTGTGTGTGTGTGTGTGTGTGTGTGTGTGTGTGTAAAAGCAATCCCTCATCTTGTTAACCCCTCCTATTAATCCTACTCCTCACCAAACATAAACACAAAGAAACTTATGTGGATGTTTAAGGGAGATGCATCCAAACACACACATACACACACACACACACACACACACACTGAACAGCCAGGACACACCAGATGCTGCAGATGATGTATGCAGGAAGGTGCTTACAGTTTATAGACTCTGGTCAATTGGTATCATCTCATTGAAAAGTTTCATTGAAGAACTGGAGAAACGGGAGTGTCCACTAAGCTTTCCACCAAGGAGGAGTTACAGCTAGGATACTAGAGAACAGTGGAATCCACGGGAAAGTCGGGACAGTTCAGGGGTTCTTAGCAGAAGAGTGACATCATCTCTGCCGGGCTTGAAAAGTGTCTTTGTGGTCACCGTATTGGAAACAGAGGCAATGGTAGAATCGGGGAGAGCCGGTAAGAGGCTAATGGAGCAGCACGGCTGTGTGATGAAGGTGTTCCCTACTGGGGCGAGAGCCGTGAATGGATGAGAATCAATCGGATCCAGCATATTTTTCTAAAGTAGGGCAAAAATAGAGCACTCCCTAGCCAGTTTTATGAGAGGTGTCAGAGAACAGGAGCAGGTAGCAACATCGACATTTTCCCCCAGACAAGTGGGAAGCTGGAGTTGCCCCACATGGAGATACAGAAAATAGCATATTTAGAATGGGGATGAGGGGATGGCTCTGCTAGAGATCTGTTGACAATGCAGAATTTTCTTCTCTGTTCCCTCTTATCTCGGGCTCATAAACAACTGGCCAGGCCAGGGAGTCTAAGAGAAGCACGGTAGGTTTATCGAGAAGAAGGAAAAGTCGGGAAGTGGCCAGGAAAGACTGGCTGGGAGGAGACGCCCCCCCCCAAAGTGAGATGGGGGATTTTTAGTAGTGTTGGGTGGGGTCTGGCTGGCTGTATATGCAAGAGGCAAGGAGAAAGACCAACAGGCATATTAGTGGAGAGCCTGCCTAAACCAGGGAGGGGACTCAATTAGGGCCACTTGTCACTGCTTCCTCGGTCCTCCCTTGATGTCACAGCGGAGACTGAAGAAATGAAACAAGGAGAGAGGTGTAAGCAGCTGATACCCTGAGCACTGTTTTCATGCTCCAGTTCTGGCCATACCAGCGCCTACCATAGCCAGTCCCTCTCCTTCCCGGGTCACTGCATCTGAGAAGTCCATCCAACCTTCATCAAATGCAGGAAGCTTTTAAGCTTCTAAACACATAGGTGCAGGTGTATCCAGGCTGTAAGGTAACGCAGAAGTCGTGAGTATACAGCTGATATTTCCCAACTAGGTGAAGTCAACAGAGAAGACAACCACAGAGTGAGCCCCAGGGACCCCAGTCAGGTTAAGTGTAGGGGAGCTCGTAGGAGAGGTGAATAAATAAATAAATAAATAAATAAATAAATAAATAGGCAAGTCATTATCTGTGGGATAGGGAAAGCAGACTGTGACATGTGGTCAAACAGAAGAATGACGCCCCTAGAAGCCAAGAATTGCTGATGGGCCGAGCAGGATGCGGCCTGAACAGCATCCCCTGGATGAAGCAGCATTGGTAGGAGCAGATTCCATGGAGAGGTGGGGTGGGAGGTCTCACTAGGTAATGACATCTCTGTCGAGAAGCTTGCTGTAATCATCGGGAAGAAGGTATGGGCAGTTGCTCGAGAGAAATGGGGCCAGGCCAAGGATTAATTAACATAGGCGAATATTAATTAATATGTTTATATGAAGATGGCGTTAAGCTGGTATAGAACTAAAAAAGAATTAGTGTGAGAGGGAGGGAGAAAGGTTATAAGCAGAAGAGTGGGGTCTGGCTTCTGGTAGGCGCACAGATAGCTCATCGGGACATTGTGTGAGAAGGCTGGACACAGAAGGCAGATGCTGTCATGCGGTAGAAAGAGCGGCAGACGTCTGTAGAAGTCATCTTTTGGTTACTACCATATTTCCAATGAAGTGGTGAGCAAGCTGAGATTGAAGCCAGAGTATGTTCTATGAGAAACCTGGGGCGCGCCACCAGGATAGGATGTTAAGATGCATAATGGTCATCAGACAATGTCCCACAGAGGTTTGTGTTCATAGACCCTTCAAAAAAGGAGGCCTTTCCTCAGCAGGCTGATGGGGCAGAAGCCAGAACAACAGCCCAAAGTCTGTGCCTTGGGCTGTGCTGGGCTGAGCTGGGCTGTGCTGGGCTGTGCTGGGCTGAGCTGGGCTGGGGCACGAGGCGGAAGCAGGGGTAGAAGGTGAAAAGGAGAAGGAAACTTTGCCTACCCTAAATCAGTGAAAGATGAAAAGGATCTGCAGGCTCACCTAAAAGATCCACTCCCCTCCAAGTGCCCCCAAACAAAATTGTTGATTATTGAGTAGCTCAGATGTGCGTCACACCTGCTAGGTCCCTTTGAGGGTCTCCCGCTATGTTTTGCATATAGCTTAATTGAAGACTGCATTTCCCAAAGCCAATTAGACTCCATTATCATGTTCCTTGAGCTTCCCTTGATCTGACATGCACATCCAGGCCATCTCAGAAGCATCAGGATGTCTGTATGAGGTTTCTGATGCTGCTGTAACAGTGAGGCACAGGGGAGCCAGGATTAAAACCATGCTAATGTATCCCGGACAGCGCTGGAGGTGAGCAGATCTAGGGATATCTCACTGACTACGTGGTGCTGGCAGGCCTGAAGGTCTCCTCAGGAGTTCTAGGGGAGAATCCACTTTTTTGACTTTTTTCAGGTTCTAGAAATCACCTGAATCCCTTGCCCCATCTTTAGACCCAGCACTGCAGGCTGGGTTCTTTCCACAGGAGTCATTCTGACCTCTTCTGCCTTCTTCTACACTGAGTAGCCCTTGTAAACATTCTGGGCCGCCCAGATGCCCCCAAACACTCTCCCTATCTTCAAGACAACAAACTAGCCACGTCAGCTGTCTCCATCCCACGTCCAGATACCAGACCATACACAAGGAAGTGTGGGTCTGACGCCCCTCCTCCTTTTGTGGCTCTAAATTTCCAGCTCCAACTCTACATTGCACCTCTGTGTAACACTAGCCTTCAAATTCTTATTGTCTGCATCCCTTCACTCATTCAATCAGTCAGTCATTTACTCATTCATACAAGATTTGGGGCTTAAGAAGCCAGCCTGGTCTGGTAGCTATTCTCCTGCCTCTCCTGCAGTGTTTATTAATGAATATGTTATTCCTCCCAGAAATCTTGCGAAATAGATGAAATGAAAATGTATTTTGCATCTAATCTACTGCATGTACTGGAAGGGTGTGAGAATAGAGGGAAGGGAGGGGTGAGGCTGGGGGAGGCACAGTCCCCTCATGTCCCCCTCTCCTTCTGTAACTAAGATACAACAGATATAGGGGTGAGCTCTGGGGGGTGGTAGGGTTTCACCTGACAAACTTCATTCTGGGGCCATTTAAATCATTCTAATTGCTCAGAAACACCCCATTAAGTTCCCCTGTGAAGAGTGCTGGGGAAAAGGGCAGGAAAAAATTAGGGGAGGCTGGGAGGAAAAAGCTGTTTCCGACCTGCCATTTGGCTCCTGCTGCCTCTTGCAGTTTGCTTAAAGCAAGGAGGCAGGGGAGGGAGCCAAGGGCAAGAGAGAAAACAAACAGATAATGTCAGGTCCTGCCCTTAGAAATGCAAAATTCATTAGAAAAACATTGATTGCGAAGAATTGATTTGATTGTCAGACACACACTACATCCAAGGGGAAAAAAAAAATCTTTCATTATGATTCAGAATTTGTTAAAAGGAAAAGCAGAGAGGACGATCCAGAGCAGAGCGAGGCCAAGCTGTGGCAGGTGCCTGCTGTCAGACACACAAACCTGACCTGCTGTCTCCAAAGAAGACCCATATGATGTCTTATGGAGGTGATTTACCTGCTTCCATCCTGGGACCTGTAGTTCTCTGCATACTTGGTAGAGAGACCCAGATCTACAGCACTGCCACTTGACCAGGCAGGGCAGGCAGACCATGCTCTCCCTGTCTGCATCCCCTCCCCTGCTTTTCCCTCCTCCCCTGCAGTAAGCTTGTGTAGCTAGGTCCCACTATAAAACTGGGGAGCTCCCGGTTACTAAGGACTCTCTACTAAATGCTACCTGGGCTTAACTACTTCTCTGGGGAGCACTGCTAAGTCTCTCTCAGACCATGCTCCCACCTCACACCCATCCATTTTTCCGAGGCTCTTTTTGGTTCTTCTCTCACTCCCCCACATCTGGAAAGGCTAAGTCTTTTCTGTCTGAGGTTGTGACATGTTCCTCTTGGCTTCTGGTCTTGACTTCACCTTCAGTGTCCTTGATATAGGTTCTCTAAGAAAGTCTCAGCACACAGCCACAGCTCTGCTTCCTCTGGTAGAGCCCTCAGTGGCTTCTTTCAGCCCAGGCCCCTGCTTTCCCCAGCATCCAGAGCTGAGGTTCATGATGACTTTTTTCCTCTTTCCCTATCTTGGCTCCAACTCTCCTAGTCAATGGTGACTTATTCCATCAATGCACCATCACAGGCCACTTCACGTATCATTAAGCACGATGTCAAATAAAACATGATACGCCATCCATGGTAAGGTGAATCTCGATAGTAGACATGCTAAAATGCAAACAAAGACAGAACCAATAAAGTGCAACTTTATCTACTGATTCCTCCTCTTGGCCCCCATTGTAGAGCTGACCTTCCTTAGCTGTGTCTCTAGAAATGACCCACCTTGGGCCTCTGTAACTCCTGAGAGATTAGCTGGGCTGGTGAAAACCATGGAACCAGGCCAAGCTGTAACCAACGGAAAACTTCAAACAAAGCAGCATTAGAGCACCTTTGCCCTGACAGGAATTAACATAGCCTCATCTATCTGGGCAATACATATGTCCATACACACTAAAACCAATGACTGAGGTACACAGAGAACAAACACTTGATCTCAAACTTCAAGTATTCTAACTCAGCCTAGATAGCCCCGACCTTTTAACACACGCAGAAGGATCCTGACAGGACATGGTTACCTGTTTCCTCAGGATGGAAAGTTTCTTCCAGGAGGAGAGAGGAGGCTCATGAGGCTTATGAAACTCACAAGAAACTTCTAGGCTCGAGGTATTCATAAAACAAGACTCTCCAGGCTCCTCCCTGGGGTTCCATAACAATTGAACTATGAACAATTGCTAAGGAAGAGGAGATGCTTAAGTGGTGTAGCTACCCACACGTTTCACAGAGCACAACAGTAACATAATACATATCACTATCATCATCATCATTGTCATCATCAACATCAGCATCATCGTCATCAGCAGCAGCCATCACTTTGGTGAGTCATTACCCATTCTGGGGCAATGTAGCTGCCTGAGTCACCTGTAAATAACCTCAATCAACTCAAGCTGGACATGGGTGGAATCACTTCTCTAGTCTGTTCTTGCCCTCTCTATCTGGAATGAATAGATACAGACTCTCCACCCCCAAGGAAAGTCACACACAACTGTGGTGGTAATGTCTTCATTGTGAAAGGCTGGAATGAAGTAGCAATGAGCCGTATCTATGATAAATGGGACATTTACAAGGTGAGGCCATTATAAGAGCCTCAAGAGAGAGAGAAGCTCACAATCTAAAAGATGGAAACAGTGAAGACCTACCTTAGGTCCTGGTGTGCTCTAAGAACACGTGGGACATACCAAGGGATAAATGGGAGCCAGGCTGCCAAAATTCTGCACAGTACGCTGAAGAGTGGAGACTTTGGAGCAATCCTAGGGAGCCATGGAAGGAAGGAGTCTGATAGGAGTGTGGCAAGCTTTCTATGCACACATGCTCCACAGCATGAAGGCTTCTGCTTGGTGAGGATATATCTATGATTTGATGCCTGAATACTCAACAGCTCCATCCCTTCTGCCCTGGCCTCTGCCTCTGCTTCCAGCACAGCTAAATTTCCAAAGATGGCATAGAAACCAACGCTGAAGCTAGCCTGGGGGAGTCCTCAGAAGCACTTAATGAGAGCATTAGCACTGACCAGACAACCTCCACAGAATCTGCCTGCCGCTATGGCTGGTGGGGCTGGAGTGCAGAAGAACTATCTGACCGGTTGGGAAGAGGAACAGGCCTGGAGCTGACAGACTGTTCGAGAAAGGAAGTCAACCCCGAGCTTCGGGCTACCCATGTCATACTGATCTGTCCTCCAAGGGTCAGAGCCTCATGCTGAGTGAGGGTGGTGAGCATGGGGTAAGCCAATTCCATCCCAAACTAAAGTGCTCGTCTCAAGTCTTCCTGGATAAAGAGCTTGTGATCCTTGGAAGAATGAAGTTTGCTCAGAGGACAGTCAGGTCTGTTGTGCAGAGAACCCCAGTTCATCTCATTACACACCTCAGGAACAGTCATCATGGTGATTCAAGTTCCTCTCCCCTGCATTGCACTGCCTCAGGTGGCCAAGTGGTTCCCAACTGTGGTTCTCCTGGGATTGGAAGACAAGGTCAATGAGAAGGGTTCGAGGAAGTTTCTTATTTATTTATTTTCATTGGTGTGTGTGTGTGTGTGTGTGTGTGTGTGTGTGTGTGTGTATGGGTGTGTGTGTTTGTGTCTATGTGTGTATGTCACATGGGTGCAGGAGCTCATGGAAGCCATGGCGCATAGGAACTGAACTTGGGTCTTCTAGAAGAGCAGCAGCAAGTGTTCTTAACCTCTGAGCCATCTTTCTAGCCCCTTGAGAAGTTTTCTTGAAGATCATTTCCCAAAAGATCAGGGCCAGTGTATTATTAGTGTAAGAAACAAGTAGGTACTGTAACAAATAAACCCAAATCTCCGTGGTTTAACACAATGGACGTTTATTTCCTCCTTTCAGAGGGGAGTGTCTGGTTCAGGGATCAGCCACCCTCTTAGATTGATAAAGGCTTTGCTGCCACTGCCTTAGGGCATCTTGGAGTCACCTTGGGTGCTGATTTCCAACCAGAAATTACAGAGAGATTGAGAAAAATGTATGCCTAGGAGGGTATTAGGAGCAAGGTCTGAAGATGGCGCCTGTCTGCAACTTCCTCTCAGTCCTGTGGCCCATGGAGATGCATGAGGTGATGGAAATAAGATTCCTACATACACAAGGGACATTCCCATGACAACTGAACACCATAGAAGGGACACACTGATCTCTGTTGAGCCATCCACCTCAGGTGGTGATGTCCATGAGACACCTCTCTCTGTATTCCGAGTCCAGCAGCACCGAGACCACTTCAGGCTCCCACAAAATCTAACTGGGTGAGCTAGCGCAAGCACCTGAACTCCTAAGCTTCAGTTTCTCTGTCTCTAAAATGGGAGAGGAGCTGGAGCAATGACCTCCAGCAGGTTTTGACCACAACGGTGATGTGGAGGTTGCACGGTATAAAAGGAATTGTTATCTGAGCCTGTAAGAAGTTTCTTCCCAGCAGGCCACTTGCCCCCCTTGGGCACAGCATCTCACTGCTTTAGAAAGATGTACAGGGCCACAGCCTTACTCTCCACCTGACATCATACAAATGGGACCCCAGAGAGGATGGAAATTGAACAGTCCCCACAGGAGAGGAAACATGAAAGGTTATATGATTTGAGCCTGCATGGGGGTCCAGGCGACCTTTCCTTGAGTTAAAAGACACAGGCTGCTAGGCCAGTGACCAATAAGGCAATCAGCGCCAGGAGCTGGGCTGTTCCCACAGATTACAAGGATTGAGCAGAGGGAATCATGCTGCCTTAGTCACAAAGGCAAGCACATGCACACAGGTGGGAAATGTCAGGTCTATGCAGCCACGGACACACAGGCCACCTGTCACCGCAAATCTGTACAGCATCCACATAGATGTATACCCATGGGCAGGTATACAACATTATCAAAACCCATGAACACACACAGATGTACATAGACAGATACACATCTGTCCAGGAAAGTCAGAATGTGCAGCTCTTAGTATTTACAATTAGATATACACAGAGATGTTTAAATGCTAGAACAGAACTAGGGCTGGATAAAGGATTAGGTGTAGAGAGTATCTATCTCTATAAACTTGTTAACGTGGAGAAAATTCACTGATTCATTGTTCATATGGCTAGTCACACACCTCGTAACAGGCAGAAAAGAGCCCAGAAATACATACACAGCCACACACAAATGAAGTCACTTCCATATGGCTGCACTGTACATATGCGCATGTGCATATAGACTGCACTAGTGCACACAGATGAACATCTCGAAGCTCACCACATGATTCACACAAACTGGACTTGGAGCCTGCTTTAAGCCCTAATTAGATGTGCTGACGTGAGTAGACCACACCCTCTTTGGGTTTCTTTGTCCTTGTCTGTAAACCTCAGAGCCTGAAGAAGCAAGCTCTGAGTTCACAGAATAGCCCGGAAGCACACCAGCAGCAATCATTGCAACCTACGCTAATAGCCAGGGTTTGAGAGCAGACTAAGGTAGTCCCAGAGCCTCCTTCCTGATGGTACACGCCTATAACCTCTGCTACTTGCAAGGCTTATACAGAAAGAGCACAAGTTCAAGGCCAGTCTGAGTAACTTAGTGAGCTACTGTTTCCATTTATTTTTCTTTTAATTAAAATCGGGCTGGGATATAGCTAGGCGGTAGAGTGTTTGCCTTGCATGCATTGAGGTCCTATATTCTATTCCCAGCATGAGATAGAGACTGGGAGAAAAGGGAAGATCTTAGCGGCTTCAACTGGACAGTTAAGATATGGTACACCAGGGCCTTCCTTTCAGTAGTGGCCTGATATTATAGTTCAGCCTACAGAGAGAGGTATTTTGGGGGAAACTGAGGAAAAAAAATGGTGAATGAGAGCTCTCTTCCAAACATCAGGACTAGTGAAGATGGGCATGTCTGTCTAGGGACCTTTCAGCAAGTTACAGCCAAACACAGACATCCAGACTGGTGGGATGCTGGTCACTGAGAACATGTATGTGCATGGGTTTCTGAGCATATAGCAGCTACACACCCTAGTATTTTAACATGTATGTGAAGGAGTTCATGTACTCTAATCATGTGCTGCCTTTACTGTGACTGTGAGTCACAGCCTCAACTCTAGACCCCTGGCCAGCATCCACAAGGGCCCCAAGTACCTACAGCAAGAAGAATGAAAGTAAGGCAGATCCTCCTCTTGGCTCCTTCATTCTCTTTGTGCTGGCTGCTTCCTCTTAAGGAGAGGCCATCCTGGCTGCCTTGCCTGAGAACAGCAGACATAACAATCTAGTAATTAGTAACAACCATGTCTCTCTGACAAGCCTTTATTTCACCAGAATAAAGAAGGAACTGGAGGTGGGGTGTAGGGTGTTCCTGGGGCCAGGAGCCAGAGGATGGGGGACTCACTCCTCTGTAGCTCTGGAGCACAGCTGGTACTCTCACTACCTCAGAGATCCCCACACCTGCCTTCTATCCTCTCTGCATTCTTTCTGATCCTTGCATCCAAGTATCCAGGAGGCCTTCATTTCTCAGCTCTATTCTGGGGCAGGGGTGGCTGAATTACTCATGCAGGAAGGAACCTAGGTGCCTGCTCAGAGAGAGAGAGAGTGTGTGTAGCCATGGCTGGAAATGGACTGTCCGGGCCTGTGCCCATGGCCTTGGACTCCGCAGGACACAGTGCAGCTGAGTGAGTGTGGAGCTACTGTGGAAGATGAAGTTCCGAAGCATATTCATCTCCTGATGCTTTCTAGAGAAAAGCACCAGCCTCCTCCACCCCCACCCCAACCCACAGTGTGCGTGGTGGCTTCTTGGATACAGGAAGGGCTAACAAGGATACCTAAAGAAAGAGCCAGAGACGCAGTCTCTTCTCTTGAGGAGATTAAACTCAACAAAAGAGAAATCAAACATCTGCCAATTATGGTAACACAGTACAGGGAGGAAGCATAGTGGCCAAAAGGACGAGGGGGACTATGGAATATGAAACCATTGCTGTGTAGGAAAACTGGGAAATGCTTCCTGAAAATGGAAAATGCTTGAACTGGACCTTGAGGAATAGAGATGTGAAGGATTCAAAAGGAGATCATGGCACAAAGGTATTTGAGTACAGTAAGTTATGAAGATGAAAACCATGGTGGTGGTGGTGGTGGTGGTGGTGATGATGGTGGTGGTGGTGATGGTGATGATGGTGATGATGATGATGATAATGGTGAAGGTCATGAAGACAACAACGACAACGATTACGATGATGGTGACGATGACAAGGTAGAAATGACAATGGTGATAAACAGCATCAATGACAATGAAAGGATCTCTTGTCTCCTTCTAGAATCAGACCTGGACTCTACTGCTCTGCTGATTCCCGCCTAGCCTGCTCCCACCTTCTTCCTCTCTGGAAAATGTTTCCTGGCATTTCTAATCGAGGTGGTCCATCTGCCCTCTGCAGCAGAAAGTCCCTGGGAGATGGCTGGAGAAAGGCCTGTGGTCTTAGTTCAATTACAGGGCAGGCTGGGAGCAGATGAGAAGATAATGGGGGGAGGGATAATACTCTGTAGCTGTGTAATGCCTTAGAGCGTTCTAATTACCCTGATACACACGCTGAGGAGAAAGGCCATATTGACCACACTACAAAGATAGCACCCAGGCACAGAGATGTGGGACCTCATTGAGATCACATAGGTGGACTTGGTTCCCAACTGCTGTCACGTACTGTGTCCTGAGGGACCACTCTGAGCCCATTCAGAGGGGCCAGGCACGTGTTCTGAGGAATAATGTCTGCAGTGGGCCATTCTAACCATGACTGATGAGTGGATGTCTCTGTCACCCACCAGGGGGCTTGGGAGACATCAAGAACCAAAGAGCAGACCCGTTTGTGTTCTGTATCTCCCATGAGCCTACATACACAGAAAGAATGAGAGGGAAAGAAAGAGACAGACAGACAGACAGACAGACAGACAGACAGCAAGTATCCAATATATATTTATTAAATATTGTTCATCACAGTGGTTGACAACAGTGCTACTGCCTCCCCTTGCACTAGAGAACAAAAATCCAGACAGAAAGGCCCAAGGAGGAACAGACTAACAGAGACGTTAATCTGGATTGGTCACAGACCTGGATGTTTGGAGACAGAGAAGTACCAATGGGAAAGTGTCAGAAGCCTGCTAGGCTCAGAAAGACCCAACTGGGAACCAGCAGGAACCTCTGCCTCTCTCAATCAGGCCGTCCTGGGCAGGGAAGACTGTGGGTCTTTCACAGTCCCAGAAATGTCAACACTCCTTGAAAGAACTCTCTGCTGGCCTGAAAATCTCCAGGCTGCCTGCACTTGTGATAAGCCCAATAAATAAAACAATGAGACCCATTTGAAGGCACTTGTGAGACAGTGAGGCTCCAAGAACTTGACTTTGATGAGTTTGAAAGGCAAAGGGAAGAAAGGAGAATGAGTTTCCTCTTGGGCCCCAGTTTGTTTATCCTGCCTCTCAAAAGTGAGAGGCTCCAAGCTTGATGTTTCAAAGGCCCTAAATGTTTCTCCAAGTCTAGACCAGGAGACAGTGTGCCAGAGGGCACTTATCTGCCCTGGGCAAAAATGGAAATGGCCACTGGGTCCCTGGAGGGTCTCTGCCACAGTGCAGAGAAGCAGACAAGAGGAGAGGGGAAACCAGGCTGACCTAACCCTTGGGAATACTCAGAGGAGGCAGGCAAATGAGAAGCTACGGGCCGTGATAGAGATACAGTGACCCCGTGGGTCTATGGAACGTAGTGCCTATCCTGAGGCTGAGAATGATCCTCTACAAGGAGCCTGGAGTCCATGGCTTGCATCCATTTCACCCTGTCAACAGCTGTGCCAAGTAGGCAACCACATGCTCCCACAAGAAGGGAGCTGAGGCCAGGTAGGATGAGGAGGAGCTTAGAAAGCTCTGCCACTGCAGTGGGGTCCTGCCTCCCATACTCTCTCACCCTCCTCCCGCCTGCCTGAGTGACCTTCCAGAAAAGCTGTCTCTGCACTCACATTCAGTGAGGGGAAAAATGACAATGGCTTCAGAAAAGCCAAAGGAGACCAGCCGGCTACCTGTTGTCCTCCTCTGGGGTCCTGCTGATACCCTCTTGCACCTTTGCTATAGAAAGACAATCAGCCAACCCCCTTCCCCCCCCCCATTGTTCCACAGACTGTGGCCAGACAGACACTAATTGGCTCTGAGAAGTGATTACTTCGAAGAAAATCCCATTGGACCAAGGTTTCTTGGAAAAACAAACAGTGAGCCCTGTCTCTCCCTCACCTGGAGAGCTGGCAGCACAGAGATGCGCTCCCACCTCCCTGTAGGGGGCAAGGGGATGGAGACACTTGTGTGTAACTCAGCCGCAGGCTGCCAGTCTTCTAACCAGCTACCAGGGGGACTTAGAGTTGAAAGGCACACTCCATCAGGACAACAGAGGAAGCAAATCCCCTTCACAGTTGTCACACACAGTCACTGGAGAGGAGACAAGTGTCCACAGACAAGGAGTGTGGCGTCCTCCTCCCCACCGCAGTGTTCTGAAACACTACACTCTGGGTTCAAACAACATCGAACCCAAGCCAGGACAATGACAGAACAGGGTGTGTGTGTGGGGGGGGGGGTGTTACTGGAGAAAGAACCCAGAGGTTCGGTGCACTGTCTCATCAAACTGTATGTCAGTTCCCAGGCATCCTCTGCACTTGCCAAGTCTTCAAAAGACGGCAAGGCTATAGAGAGAGGAAGTTCAAGAAACCAAGCAAGCTTGAATCAAAAAACAATTACCTACATGAGCAGCCACTCCACAAGGAGTTCTTAAGAAAATACTTTTTAAACTAGTGTCTAATAGTTGTATTTCTTATTAAGAGTCTGAATTTCTTGAGGCTGGAGAGATTGCTAAGCAGTCAAGAACACTTGCTGCTCTTGCAGGGGACCCGGATTTGGTTCCCAGCGCCCACATGGTGGCCCACAACCATATTTAACTCCAGTTCTGGGATCTGAAGCCATCTTCTGACCTCCAGTGGTACATGTGGCACACATACGTCTATGCAAGCAAAAATGCTCAGACACATAAAATAAATAAATCTGAAATAAACAAAAAATATTCTGATTTTCTCAAGCTGAAGATGTGGTAGAGCAAGATGCAGAGTTTGTCCTCAGCATGAAGGAAAAGAGGAGGGTGGAGGAAAAAAAGAGGGTGAAAAGGAATTATTAGATTGCTGAATGTTTTGTTGTTGTTGTTTGGTTTGTTTGTTTTAAGATGGGGTTTCATGTAGCCTAGCCTGACCTCAAATTCACTATCTATCCAAGGATGCCTTTGAATTCCTCTAAATTCTCCTTCCTCTACCTCCTAAGTGCTGCTATTTCAAATGTATCCCACCATGCACAGTTCATGTGACTCTGGAATTGGTTCTGGGGCTCGTGCAGGCTAAGCCAGCATCCTACCACCTGAGCTACCTCCCCAGCCCAGGTTGTCTGTGTTCTCTTAATAAACTCAGGAAATCAAGAACAGTGGGCCTCATCCCTTTACACTTTCATTTAACCGTTTGTTGTTTGAAATACTCATCTGTCTGTTCTGTGGGAACCAGATGAAAAGGAGGCAAAAGAGATGCAGGGAGACAGGAGGCCATTCCCATGGACCAAGCCAGAGATGGCGATCAAGGGAAGCAGGAAAGTTGCTCAGCCTTGTGTCCCCAGCACCTATTAGCATGCTTCCTGACGTTCAGGATGAATAAATAGTGGATGCTTAGTGATTGGATCCATAAATAATGAAAGGTACAGATAAGCAAAATATTAGGTAAATGCTGGCATTAAATATTGGCTTGCCTTTCTTGTCTGTTTGTTGTCCAGGCTGACCTCAGACTGTCTCCATCTCCCCAGTGCAAGGATTCTAGGTGTGCACCATCAGGCTAGGTTTATGCTGTTCCGGGAATCTACTCGTGTTGGCCTCCTTAAACGTCATCACTGCATCCCAGAGTCCAAAACAATTGGCTATGAACTTCTGAAGGTTGGCTCTGCCCGTGTCCCAGGCAACAGCATTAGGGAGTTGACTTCTAACACCGCAGAATCATTTCTAGGCCTCCCCAAACCCCTTTGGCCCAGGTGGGGTTATTCTCATTTAGCAGGTCAGGAAAGGAAAGTTAGGGTCACTTGCTCTAGTCCTGGAGAACCGGAAATGAGGATAACTTCTCAAGGAGGCATGCCTTTCCCACCTCTTATAGAATCTCAGAACAACTCTCTCCAGGCTGAGGTGACCCCAGCAAGCTGCTTGTATATTCTCCTCCCAATTTTTACTGCAAGTAAACAGGGGCTGTTGGTTACCCAGTGAACTTTAAGGTTGGAAAACATGAATCTGGGGATCTAGAATGTCATCATCACTAAAACCAAACCAAAAAACAACAACAACAACAAACATTCAGCAAGTGTCTGCTATATACTATACACTATGAAGAACATCAAGGATGCCAAGACCTGGATGTACTCATTGTAGGGAGAGACTGGGGAGGAACCAAGCTCTTGGGGCAGTGTGCACAGATTCACACTGGGACATCGCATCAAGAGGCACTGCAATAAGAGACCTGTAAAGGAAGAAAGATGGGCAAGAACAGAAAGGTGAGCACCTAAATCAGAACCATGACAATGGTGACAAAGAGAACAAGATGCTGAAGATGCTTCAGTGACGGACCAGGAAGAATGATGGCCACTTAGGCAAAAGAATGGACAGACCAGTGTCCACTCGGATGCACAGAAGAACCTAGGTGTTTTAGACAGAGGAGCTGCCTGACGGACCCTGCCCCTGGCCACTGCTGACATTCTATTGTGCCATTCCCCCCAGAAAATCCCTCAGGAGCTGGCACAGCGACAGGGAAGGGGCTCCATCTCTGCCCACTCCCTTTGTCAACATATATAGACTCTTGCCTCTTTCCCTTCTTACCTGCCCAAATCCACAAACCTGATCAACCCACTTGCCCCTCAATCTAAATAATTCTGTCTTCGGCTAAATAGAGAAGAGGAGATCGAGGATTTGAAGAGACACTTATTTATCTCTTTACCAGACAGTCTAATGAATAATTTCATGTTTGCAAAAGCTCATTTTGAAATTTGAAGACAAGAGATATATTGCCAAGGCGGCTCTAATACTGCGACATTAATTTTGCACTGAAAGATTTACTCAAAAATTAGATTTTACAATTTTAATGCCTCCATTCTTTTCTTTAAATAAGCTGTGAAATACAGTTAATTAGACTTAAACCCTGGAAGCTTAGACGTTTGAGCTTTGGTGTAAGCTACAAAAGAAAGCACGCTTTTTCACTAGCAAATTAAATCTAAATTCATTACACGCCTAAACCTACACTACTTGCAGAAATCCTACTGGGCTGGGGAAGGGTCTTCTCTGGGCTCCAGATGTCTCCCTACAGAATTCTGGCTTTGGAGAGGGTAGGAAAAAAATGAAAGTAGAGGCAGATGGGGGGGGGGGGACAGAAAACACAGGCAGCGTTGGACAACATTGTCTCAGGGAATGTCAGTAAATTCTGTGGGTATCAGCCATGGACATCACTCCTTGGGCAAACAAAGGCTCCATGCTCAAAAGGACCTAAGAAGCCAGTGCACACAATCTCTGTAGAAAGCTACAAGGTCCGGGGGAGGAAAACAAGATAACAGAAGTTGTTTAACTTGGTTTCAACAACAACAACAATAACAACAACATACTTGACCCAGAAGTCATTTTGTTGTCAAAACACCCAACATTTGGGTCAAACCACTGTACTGTAGAACTGTCAACTCTGGCCTCTGACAACTTCACAAAGCTGCTTTGTCTGGGAGTCTCAGACCAAACCCTCTATTCTGTTCCATTGTCTGTTAGGGATGAACTGTGAGACACACACACATCCAGCTATGAAATAAATAATCAAATTCATGACAGTTGGAGGAAGTGAGGGGCCAGGGTAGATACTGTCTGGGTGTTCAGCTATGTGTTCTGGTCTATTAGGGACTTCTTAACTTGTTATCCAACAAAACAATTCAAAGGTGTAAGGAGGCAC
Source organism: Mus minutoides (assembly GCA_902729485.2). Taxonomy (NCBI): domain Eukaryota; kingdom Metazoa; phylum Chordata; class Mammalia; order Rodentia; family Muridae; genus Mus; species Mus minutoides. The sequence goes on along the minus strand of LR749672.1, from coordinate 659,063 downwards.
AGGTACTTTTTAGTACTACAGCCTACCTAATGGAGCATCCTTCCACAAAATCTGGGACAGGGCCACTCATGTCTGTACACTGATGCTCAGAAACCCTGAGCCTGTTAGATGTTCATCTCTTCTCTGGGAAATGCTGGTCACAAGCAGACATAAGGCTGCCTTCTTGTAGGGTACTACCCTGGACTGGAGAACATCTTGTCCCAGACTCTTTGTGAGAGCCAAACAGGCAGGACAAAACATTCCTTCCCAGTATCTCTCATGACTGCTGTATCCAGCTTACATTTTTAAAAATAAAAGGCCCTCTTTTTCAGCACCTAACCTACGTCAGACTTCATGGTCAGAGCTCTCTCCTTTGTCTGTGGCTTCCTCTGCTTTGGGAAGAGCACAGATCCTATTATGACTGTTATAAAACCAACAGAGCTTCCTCCTAGAATTTGCCCAATATTAAAAACTTCTGGCCAAGTGTAGTGGTTCACAGGCCAGATGTGGCAGCTCATACTTATAACCCCCAAACTTGAGAAGCTAAGGCAGGAGGACTTCTGTGTGTTCAAAATCAGGGTTGAACAGGAAGACCAGTGGAGTCAAATAACCTGTACTCTTGGGGGGGGGGGCTCCCAAAACTGAACCACTAACCAAAGAGTGAGCATGGGCTGGACCTAGCGCCCCCATCCCCCACACATATATAGCAGATGTTCTTCATGCAGGTCCCCCAACAACTGGAACAGGAGCTGTCCCTGAATCTGGTGCCTGTGTGTCAATGCCAAGCCCCTAACTGGACCACCATGTCTGGCCTCAGTGACAGAGGATGTGCCTAGTCCTTGATGTGCCATGGGGGAGGGGTGATACCCCAGAGGGGCACGCCCCTTTCTCAGAGGAGAAGGGGAGGGGGCAATGGCGGGAGAAGCTTCGAGAGGAGGAGACTGGGAAAAGAGGAGAGCTGATATTGGGATGTAAAAATGAATAAATAATTAATGGGGAAAAAAACAAACACTAGGGATAAGGAAGAAAGAAAGAAAGAAAGAAAGAAAGAAAGAAAGAAAGAAAGAAAGAAAGAAAGAAAGAAAGAAAATAAATCAGGGTTGGTCGCAGAATAAGATCCTGACTCAAGAGAAAGAGAGGGAAAAAGAGGAAGACAGGGAAGAGAAGGAAGAGAAAGAGCAGCAGTGACAAGATCCACAGTAGTTCTCCATCACTTTGAACTTGTCCATTGGCCTTTGAGCAAAGATACCCAGATGAGATTGCCAGCATTAGCCATCTCTAACAAGCGTTAACGGACTGCACATGATTTTCAAAATATCACCTCGTAAGCCTTCATGTTATATCTTTACTTTACAAGACTCCCTCTGTGCCCTCTGCCTATTATAATTAAGTAATTCATCTCTGAAGGGTAATAATAAAGATGATTACAGTAATAATAATAATTCTGCCTTATGTACAGTGCACAGAGCACTGGCATAAACTTTAATTTGACCCCTACCAAGGCCTAAGTCTTACATAAGAGTTATTGTTTGCTTTTAACAAAGAAAATAACAGGCTCAGAAACGTGAAGCAACTTGTCCAGCCACAGCAGAGCCAAAGGACAGACCGTGGATCATAGGAAATGGCACTACCTCTCAATCAGGAGCCCCAACTTGCATATATCCTCATCTTCATGTAGTGTCCATAGCCCTTCGCTTGTATGGAAAGATTCAAGGATATACATCCTTCACACCACAAGCCAAAGAGACAACAAACTGCATTGTGTGTGACAGGGCGAAGAACGCTGCTCTGGGTTCTACAACATCCAGGGTTTGATACCAATTCCACTGCTTACCCAGCTGTGGAGCCGCTTTACCTACAGAGCGGAGAGCTGACCTGAAGGCGCAGAGCTCCTGGGACGTCTAAATGAGGTGGAAACACATAGCGCTGTTACGCTGAAAGGAAATGGGGGCCAGGGAGGGTCTTCAAGGATCTTTCTGGGAGAGGTGAGGTTTAAATTGGGCTCAGGAAGCAGTTGTGGGTGTGGGTGTATGCAAGACAGAATGAGGCCTCTGGAAAGGTGTCCAGGTAGGGAGTCACACTGTGCATCCGAGTGGAAGGAGTTATAAATAAGCTACAGCCTTTCATAGTAAACGTTGCAGGAATAGAGGAAGCCAGGAGTACAGAAATCAAGCACATCACAATTTTGGAGTGTAGACTCCCTTCTGAGCTCAAGTGAAAGCAAGGAGGGATGCTTTGTTGTGGTTGTTGATGTTGTTGTTGTTGTTGTTTTGTTGTTATTGTTGATGATGATGGTGGTGGTGGTGGTGATGATGATGATGGTGATGATGATGATGATGATGGTCTTGGTATTGCTTTGCCTTGAAAGGGAGAAGATAGAGTAGAGACATCTTTGGAGACAGTGGCAGTGGGCTGGGGATAGAGAAGTAATCTTATCTCTTGCTCTAGCAAGGAGACTCCTCCCTTTTTGCAGGATCCTCTCCCACCCTCCTCGAGTGTTCCAGGCACAATTGTGGAGCCTCTGTGATGTGCCTTAGTATAAGACTTCCATTCTGGTGTGTCAGCTTGTACCACAGTTCCTGTCTGTGTTAGGTAGATCTTTAAGCATTGCCTTCCTGAGGACTGGATCTCTGTCTGGGGCCCTTCTCACCCATGACGTAAACTGATCATGTTGAGAACAGCAACTGGACATTGGTCCAGCCATCAAGGAGCTTACAGGCCAGGTATCGGGCAAACCAGGCACAAGCATACTATAATTCAAGGTCAAATGTGATTTATGAGCTTTTTTTAGAATTCTCTGGCTAAAAGCTACAGCTGTTCCAATAAAAAGGGAGTGGGGAACCCTTCAGAGGCTTCCATTCCTTCAGCCAATAGTACCACTACCTACCTGAAGAGTCAGCTCACGGGAACACAGTCAACATAGCTCCCTGACCTGTTAGAACCTCTGCCTTCATTTCCCTGCATGCTCCAGATATGTAGGCTGGCCCTTCTTGACTGATGATGTGATAACCCTCATCCCACCCAGCCATCCAGCAATCCTTCCTCCTGCTGTGATTTGCAAACCACAGTAGATCAGAGGGAGGGAAACCCCTGTTAATAAAACTAAAGAAAAATACCATACGCCATTAAAAGAAACCTGTTTGCCAAACGTCTGTCTGTCTTTACAACCTAGGTATTTAACAAAATATTGACTTGAGCAGGCTCTCCAGTCTCTCCATAGTCTCTCGTGTCATTCCAAGTTTTTCTCTAATAAATAATTAAGAGACACTGGGATTTCTCTTCAGAAAAGGTTAGGCCTGACTCTGCTTCCAGATAGGTGAGATCTCCGTACATTCTGAGGCTGCCTTGCCGCTGGTTCTGGGTCTCCAGCTACACTCCCTGGCCTAGAGACACTCCTCTGACAACCCTCATGCTCTTAGATGGACAACATGCCTGGAGCCCTGCTCTCTGCCTCAGTCTCATCCTGGACTTCCCTGTGCTAACTCAGCTGGGACATTGCTTCCACTCAAGATAGTTACACTTTGGGATCCAAACTTCCTTACAATCTTCTGACACTAGGATGTGACCTCATCTATGCAGGTCACACTTGAGTCCCACAGAACTGGGTTTTAAGAACAGAAAAAAAAAATCACACTATGTTTTAAGTGTGTTTATGGTTTTGTGTTGGGTTCCCCCTTCATAGCTGTCCTGGGGCACACACATGACCCGCACGCTGTGACATGTCTGGTTTTGATATTAAATGTCCAGCTAACAGCTCCTGTGTCTTGGTACCTTCATCGATGGTGATATTGAAAGGTGACAGAACTTTTGGGTTTGGAGCCTAAGGGGAGAAAGTTGGGTTGTGAAGGTATCTCCCTGAAGATGTTGAGACAAAGTCTCCCGCCCTCTATCCTCTCCTTCCTAATCACCACGAAGTAAACAGGCTCACTCCATCACATACTTTGATGAACTATGAACCTCCACAGGCCCAAAAATAACAGATCCTGGAAGCCTCTGACACCATAAGCAAAGTCTTTCTTCTTTTAAGATGATTTGCTCAGGCATTTTGTCATAGAAACAGGAAGCTGATTGGCACAAAGACCCTCTTGATTGAACTCTGATAGTGTCATGCCCACCCACCTCTTCATTATGTGTGCCCCACTTGATGAGCAGCTGAAAACTCAATCTCTTCCCAGGAAAGCTCTGCTTCCGCACCCCTGCTCTTCCACACCTTGAATGTCACAAGTGGCTCCATCATTTTACTGTCTTCCAAGTGTCGGAAACATATACCCCCATCTCTTGGTGCTCAGAGATGCCACTTCTCATGGCCAACCTCCAGCCTCCTTGGGTGGACAGCAGAATTGCCTCCTGTAAAGCTACAGGTTGGCAGTGGTGGCAGCAACTTCACTGTCTACCCAGTCTCAAGCCTTCCCCTCCATGGTCCAGATTTCATATCTCAGTAGGGGAAAGAGACTCCCAAGAAGCATATCTGGGTCCTTCCCAGCTCCACACTTCCAATTTCTTATAGCAAACCCACTATGGCAGGCACCCCACCAAATGCCTTACTCAGCTGCTTTCCCAGCCTCACCCCTGTGCACCCCAATCATATACCTGCCCTCTAGCCATCTAAGCTGGGGTTTCCCAAATGGGCTCTGTTTTAAACTTCCCTGCCCCATCCATATAGAGAACTCCAGGTGTAATGGTCTCCACCGGAAAACCCTTGAGTAGCCTCCTTAGACAGTGAGCTCATGACTCTCTGTGGGTCCTACAGCACTGCACTTGAATGTGTACTACCAGACAGTGTTGCCTCTAGAGTGGTCTATCTTCTGCCTTCCAAGACACTCAATTATGGCTAAAGGCTCAACCCCGAGTCCAACAGAGCAAGGATCAAAAATCCAGCTCCATCATTTGCTAGCTGGGAGCCCTTCAGCAACAGCAGACTTCAGACTCTGCCTCTTTCCGTGTGAAATGGTAATGTTGATGAGAACCACCCTGTGCAGCTGCTGGGAGGATTAAACAAGTTAACACATACAAATCACACTGCCTGCTTATACAGTAAGCAACCATCGGCGGTTGACTCATTCCATCCTCTACTCTAGGACGTTAAGTTCTTACCACCTAGGAATAATAACTACATTTATCCAGAATTTACAAACACTATTTGGGTCAATTCATCTAACGCTTAACCTTGTGATGTGCTGCTTTGTCATGTCCATTGTGCAGATGGAAAGATAGCCTAAGCGGCTCGCCTAAATTCATACTGCAAGTGAGGAGCAGATCCAAAGTTAGGGAGTCTGGCTCTGGAGACTTCTAATGACGGCACCCCAGTTGTCTCACCCTTACACATGCGATCAATCTGCTCAACTTCGTAGCCTTAGCGAAGTGTTGGGAGATGCTTTGCATGGACTCAACGTATAATGAGTTCTCGTAAGCAGGAGTTGCCTAATGAGAAGCAAAGACTCCAAGTGCAGAGAATCAGCCTGTCTCTGTTATTCTTTCTCTCTACTTCTCCATGTGCTCTGATGATTCTCGACTCTCGAGCTCCAATGGGAGTGGACATCCATCACCCGAACGTTTCGGTCTTCATAAATGAATACAGTAAAAGGATCCATTTCTCACTTGCTGAGGAAAGAGGAAGGAGGCCCCTCAACACCCCACAGGGTCCCAGTCTCTGCTCTTCCCCACACAACTTCTGACATTTGCAAGCCTGAGCAGAAGGAAGAGGGAAAGAGAGACAGACCTTGGACAGGGAGAGATAGAGAGAGCATTTGACTCATTAGCTGCATATTAAAGTCTGACGTTTGAACCTGACGAGATCTGAGTGGGGCTGGAGTAATGAATTAATCCCAGGGAGGAAGACAGGTCTGCAGCTACTGGGGCCATTAACAGCCAGCTGAGAAGGATGCCCTGCAGAGCTGACATGTGCCAGAGAGTTTGTTTCCCCTCCACCTGGCTCCTTTTGGAAGCTCCCAGCCAACCTCCAGCAAAACCAGACCTGGGACATCCATCGTCAATCTATGTTTGCCCATGAAGACTCTGAAGAGTGGGAAATTTTCCTGCATTTATTGAAGTATGATCAAGGCCTCAATAGCATGTGCCCCAGTTAACAGGCCCCACATCTAATGGGGCACATTTAGACCATGGCCCTGCATTTGGACTCCCATTCTGGGGGTCACAGATCAGAGTATCTTCTGACAATAGATAATAAGTTGAAAGTGAACATCCATCCGTCTCCCTGAATTTATCTCATCCCTTCACTTTCTCATTTACTCACAAGCATACATATATACACATGCTCCCCAAATCCTTCTGGCTCTCTGACTCCCCACATTTTAATGACACGGGGTCCCAGGACAACCGCAGCATAGTGTTTGTTGGAGTGAATCTTCTTCCAAAAAAACGAAGACAATAGAAACAGTCTCCCCAGAGCAGCATCCTGAAGCATCGGCTCGCTCCTCTGGGCTGGGTTGTCTCTAACCCCAGGCCACGGAATTCATCGCTCACTCTGATTCAGCGGGACAGTTATTTTATATTATTAAAATAAGAGATTATCACCACCACCAATCTCTATCTCCTTTCCAATCTCGTCTGAAAAGCAAGCATCGCCTCCTGCTCCCAGACCCCTAATTCTCTCTGCCTCGGCTGTTAAATCATTTAACCTGGCAAAGTGTCGAGAGATGCATTTTACATGAGAGACACAAGGAGGGATAAATCTGGGCTGACTGCAGTGTCTGAAAAGAAATGTCTGAGGTGCGGCCAGGGTCAAAGGCAGCTCGGATGCAAAATTAGGGAGAAGGTTCTTCCCCCTCTCCCACCTCTTTCTCTCTCTCTCTCTCTCTCCCTCCCTCCCTCCCTCCTTCTCTCCCTTCTTCTCATTCTCTCTCTCTCTCTCTCTCTCTCTCTCTCTCTCTCTCTCTCTCTCTCTCTCTCTCTCTCTCTCTCTCCAGCTGCTGAGGGTGGAAGAGAGCTCAAGCTTGGTCCCTGAGTGCAAAGTACTGAAACCTAAGGCTGATTTGTAGCGAGTGCAGAGAGACAATGAACAAACAAGCAGTCAGACCTTCCCGGGAGTTCCGAGTTGGAGCTTCACTGTGCCTTGTGTTTCCCTAGACACTGGGCCTTTGCATGGTCCCAGGAGGTGTCACTCAACTAGATTCGAACATGGGCTGCAGAGACTGGCACCAGTAAGGTGCTACAGCATGCCTGGGCTGCAGATGCCGAAACATGATCTCCTAAATTTGCGGATGCAGAAATGGAAAGGACAGGGACTGAGTCAAGGATATGAGATCTTAACTAAAGCTGAAACCAGCATCAGGTTTGAGCCCAAGAATCCTGGGCCTTGGTCCAGTAGGTTCAAGACTGGTTTTGATTCTGGCCAATTCACTTTCTCTTCTGAGACTTATAAATGACAACTCTAGATACTTGGGATGTGGGGTGAGAACATAAGGTAGTTTTACTTCCTCATAACTTACTCTCAAGTGGAGGTGGCATATACAGGAGTCAGGTGACTGTTGTGGAGGTGGGGTGGGGGAAGACATCAGACCCTCTGGAGCTGGAGTTACAGATACTGTGAGACTCCCAACACAGGTGCTAAGAAAGAAATTTGGTCCTCTGCAAGATCAATAATCAATATATGGCTCTTCACCATTGAGCTATCTTTCTAGCCCTAATGAATTCCTTTTTAGCACTCCTGTTCAGGGTCTGCCATATGCCAGCTCTGGCTGGGTTCTGGGGATGAAAATGTAACTCAGACACAGCCATGCTCTCATGGTTCGTGGTTAGGCTCCTACATCAGGATAAATGGAGATGCTGTGGGGCTCTGAGTTCCAGGGAGAACAGCCATCTGCCGCAAACAACGCCAGCCACATTCTCAGGACCACACAGGCCAAGAATATAATTTCTCGATACAGTGTATCAATCAAAAAAATCTTCACCCAACAGCGTGGGAAATCCACGAGTGTTTGCATAGACAAGGCGGCTGGACCATTGGCAGCACCAGAATAGAAGCAACATATCATTCAGGGTTCTCTGGGTATCTGGCAGGAATCAAACTGGCCAGAATCAAAAGTAATATTAACCCTACTAGACCAAGGGCCAGGGTTCTTAGGCTCAAACCTGGATGCAAGTTCTGGCTTTTGCCAGGATCTCGCATCCTTGACTAAGCACCTAGGAGTCTCCCCCAAGTCATGCTACCATGCTTCTGCATTCCACCTCCTACACTAAGAATGCCCCCAGACGCTTTATCCAGGGTCACCAGACTGAGAAGCTAACAATGCAGGGTGCCCCGTTAAATTTAAATTTCACAGAAACAACCGATAAAGTGATTTTGCAATATCAGTATGTCCAAGATAGCGGTGCCAGACGCAGGCTGATGGAAAATTATTGTTTGCCTCAAATTCAAAAATCAAGTGAACAACCTGTGTTTTGTTTGGGAATGGGGGGGTGAAAAAAAGACTGCTTAGAAACCAGGCAGACAAGAATGGAATGAGAGAGCAAAGGCTTAGGAGCCAGAGAAAGTGCCAGGAATCCAGTGGGTGTCCCCCCAGCCCCCAGGGGAGCCTGGGCTCTTCCTCCAGCATAACCTCTCCCAACCCAGCAGCAGTGTGAGCAGTGTCTTGCAGCTGTGCTAACTAGAATGCTTCTCCACAAACAACAGATTAATTGATTTAAAACTTTTAATGCCAGATGCTTGGTGGAAGCATTTTAATAATCCTCGAGTCAGAATTAATCACGTCTCCTGATCTTTAAGGAGGGCAGTTATTAAATCCTGCAGAGGCAGAGGGTGGGGACAGGGGGAGGAGGATGCCCATTTTCTCCTGAGTCCTAGTCACAGCTCTGCTCTAATTAAGAGTCCCAGGGTCCACCTGAGGCTGTGAGTAGGGAGCCTAGGCAGGGACATCTCTGGGTGTGGCATGTCTAGAATGGCCCCTGAGAGACAGAAGGCTACTTAATCTAGCCTTGATTTCTTGAAGCTCAAGGCCGAGGCAGGATAGAAGAATGACTCATCCAAGAGTTACCTGCCAGGCCAGCCAGAGGCCCAGTTGAGTTGACCCATGGACCAAAGACCCAAGATCCATTCCCTCAGTCCCAGGTCAGGACTACACCAGGAATGAGACACCAATTGGCAAATTCCTCTCAGCCACTCCCTTTGTACTTCCTTGGAACTTTTGACAAATTGTTGGATAAGGGAAAGGGAGAGAGTCCCCTATCATAAAACCAGGAAGCGCTCTACCTCTCTGTGCTTCGACTTTCTGGCCTCCATATTTCCCCCTCTCCAGACAGCCCTTCTCCCGCAGCACAGCCTCAATGATTTCTCTGCCTCTGCAGGAAGTGGGTAGCTCGGCCCCAGAGCCCCACCTGCTCTTCCATTCTGACTGAAGCAGTGTACAGCCCTCCCCAGAAGCTGGGCCAGCACCAAAGCTGTGCTCTTGGCCTTCCTAGCCTCCCAAGTAAAGTAGCATACACTCCTTTTCCTTCCTTGTTCTAAAAAATGGGATGTGTGTATATTATATATATGTGATGAATGTACACGTTCCTGTGGGGGTGTGCACACATGCATGAAGGTGAACATTTACATGTGTGTTCATGCTTCTAGAGGTCAGAAGTCAACATGGAGTCACTTCCTTGCCTGGCTGGCCAATGAGCCACAGCTCGCTCTCTCGCTCTCTCTCTCTCTCTCTCTCTCTCTCTCTCTCTCTCTCTCTCCCTCCCTCTCTCTCTCTCTCCTCCCTCCCTCCTTCCCTCCCTCCCTCCCTCCCTCCCACCCCTGTACATGTAGCACTGAGGTTACAGTTGCATCTGGCTGATAATTCACATGAGCACTGGGAGTCTGAACTTTGATCCTTATGCTTATGTGATAGATATTTTATTGACTGAACTGTCCTATCCCTGAACCCTAAACTTTTCTTTATAAATTTCCCAATCTCACGTACTCTGTCATAGCAACATAAAACAAAACTCACCATGCTCTCTCCAGTCTCCAATCTCTTCCCATCCATTACCATTAAGTCACCTAAATTCTTACTCTGTGTCTCCAAATCCTACCCACTTCTTCTTTCTCCACTTGTTAATTTTGTCTCTGGGGTCTTTCAACCAACCTCCTACCTTGAAATGCGCCAAGTTTTTTCTTTACCGGTGTGAGCTCTCATCTTTACAGCCCCCTCTACAGCTTGCTTTACAGAGGGGTAAATGGAGACTCAGTTATGCACCATGATTTCATTGTGCCAGCTTCAAGTACCACATCCTAGCTTCCTCATTCCCATGAGCTTTTTCTTGGTTCCTTTATTGTATAATAACCCAAAAGACCAGATTTCACATGTGATAATAACAAGTGGTTTTTATTCCATTTAAAGCTCCTGGAGCTGACAAGATAATAAGGGAGCCTGCCACCAAGCCTGATGACCTGAGTTAAATCCCCAGGACACACCTAGTAGGAGGAGAGAACCAAACATCCACAATTGACCTCTAACCTTCCCATGCTGTTTGTACACACACACACACACACACACACACACACACACACACACACACACACACACAATCAACCAATCAATCAATCAATGTAAAAAGCACACACTCCTAAAGGTCATGTCTTTCTTAGCTCCTCCCTCCACCCTGTTTAGCTCAGGCTAGTATATCAGGCCACCCAGAAATCTGTCATTGACAACAGGAAGGTCATGGCTATGGCAAACTTGTCTGGGTACCTAAGCTTCTTGATAATGGAGCTTAGGAACCCCACTTCCTTTAAGTGGCACCATTGCCTCTGTGGTGAGGACCACACCCAGATACTTCAGCTGTCCCTCAGCATTGCTGCAACCGCCCCAAGTAGTCAGGGGCCTGCTGATCATCCGCAACACACATGGGGAGCAACTCAAAAGCAATTGACAGTCCAGAACTGCCTAAGGGGGGTACACAGTGGCCCCCATTAATGCTGAATACCCAGGGCTCTCCTGGTCCCCAGATGTCCCACTGTCAAGCTAAATCGATACTCTCTTTTTTCTCTGCAAGAACATCTCAGTAATCCTAATTGGTCACTATGGCAACCTCAGCTGCAGCTTCTCGTGGCCTCAATGAAGAGACAGAAGGATGAGAGGGGGTGAGATGGAGGTTAAGCCTACTTATTGTATAATGCTCTGCCTTTGATATCACCTAGATCCACATGCTAAGTACCTGGAAAGAAACAAAATCCCGTGTAAATTAGAATGATACCATCCAATCCCCTGCTTATACCCTCACGAGCAGCAGCCGATAAGGCCATTGTCTGTAGACGCAGGGCCTGACCTCCTCTGTCTTGGCAGCTGATGAGGTTTCATGAGGAGGTCACATTCATCCTGGGGCTGGGCTGAGAATCCTGAAGCGCCATCGGGCTGGGCTGAGCGGGGCCACTGTCTGCAATCCTGTCCAGCCCCATACGGATCGCATCTCAGGGAAGGGAAGAGGTAAGCAGACCACAGCTTTTTTTCTCGGCAGAATCGAGGCACTGACGCCCCATACCCTCAGCAGATGTGTCCCTTCCCACTTGGCTGAGGTGTCATCTTGAGCTGTTTCCTGTGCTAAAACAGACTAGGCGATCTGTAAATGATGCAAGTTTCGGCTCACAGCTCTGGAGGCTGAAAGGACAACGCAAAGAAGTCACTTCTGCCAATGGCCTTTGATAATGTCGCCTCACAGAGAGAAAAGTGAGGTTCCGTTCCTCCTTTCTATCAGTCACCCACTCCAGCGATAACTAATCCACTTCCCTCCACCCTGACCTGAGTTCTGGAGACCAGCCTCAGGTTGTTGGGTTTGTACTGCAGGCCTTTCTTCCCACTGGGCTCGGTCATCAGCTTTTACGGTGACTAATTTTATATCACCTTGGCTGGACTAAGCCACGCCCTAGACAGTGGGAGAGCATTATTCAAATACCCCCCATGTGATAAGCAGAGCTTACCTTGTCTAGCATGGGTGGGCAACACCCAGCACTATGGGGCCTGAAGAATGAGAGGGAGGAGGAGAGGGTCAACACAGAACAGAACCGCCCTCCCTGCTCTGTGACCTTCAGGCTTAGACAGGAACTAGATCTCAGGCTTTGCCATACTTGTAGCTTGCCAGCTGCAAAGAGGTCTACCCTTTCCTCCTCTCACAGATCCTGTTCTCACTGAGAAGGGATCTCTTCTCCCTTGCCAGACGACAGCCATGTGCATTCTTGCCCCTTTCCACGTGTTGACAGAGTAGGTCACTATGGATAGAGAACTCAGAGGTGGGTTCCTTCCTGTCACTTCTAGTGTGAATCAGGACACAGCCTAGAATATAGTAGTGGTTGTCAACTTTGTTCATGCTGTGACCCCTTTACTACATTTCATGTTGTAGTGACCCCCTCAACCATAAAATCATTTTCATTGCTACTTTATGACTGTAACTTTGCTACTTGTATTAATTGTAATATAAATATCTGTGTTTCGTGATGGTCTTAAGTGACCCCCCCCCATGGTTTGAGAACCTCTGTGTTATCATATAATATAGTGACTATATATTTCTCTCTGTAACCCAGTCCCACCAGCTAAGAACATGACCCTACCTCTCCTCTTTAGGCAGTTTTGTTTGTTTGTTTGTCTGTTTGTTTGTTTGTTTTGATTCAATAAGAAATGTAAGTACAGGCATATTTCAGATTCATTTTTTGAGCCCCCAAACTACTGAGATGTAAATGAAGCATTATTTTGTGTGTACGTTCACTATACCAAGAGGGAAACGGAGGGAAAGTGATGATTTGACTTCTCCAAAGCCAGGGAGCTAGTGAGTTTACAGATCCCAGTCTTCTAATTCCAAAGTACGAAATCTGGACTCACCACTGTGGTGTTACAGCTGTCCTCCTCCTGGAAGCTACTCCCTGGGCCCCACTCATCTGCTATGCTGGCAGGGTAAACACTTGAAGAATGCCCTGTGCTCAGAGGGCATGTTGAGTGGAATATCAGGTCAGGGTTCATCTGCATTTCTGGCGGCAGAAGGCTGTGGTGATAATAGGAGCCCCTTTGTGCTCTGAGGGGCTGGATGGGAGCAAGCGGATGTCTGAAGGAGATTACAAGCAGTTATGGATATTGCTTGTCATGCAGCCATCAGCAGACGCCTTTTTCAATTGACTAGTTGCTTGTATTTCCAGAATAGGGAATGCCAGATGTATTTACTGCGGTGAAAGAGAGTGTTGAAGGCTTTGGAAAGACACCCAGCTGCTTTGGAAAGGCACGAGTAGCTAAGCATCCATGAAGGCCAGGGTAGTTTAACCCTTTGTGGCCCAGCAATCAGAAATCCTAGGAGCCAAAGACAAACAGACAAGGGAACCCAAATCCAAAAAGGACTCAAGATTCGACATCCCTTCCTAAGTTGCTTGTCTGACATTCAGAGCTGACTTTCCTATGTAAACAACACAACCAGAGCTAACATATGTTGAGTCCCCGCTGTGTGCTAGACGGAATCAAACAAGATATTGCATCATCTTCTTTTTTTATTATTAGTATTATTACAATCTCATAACAAACTTACAACATGGAAGTGTATGACACTGGCTGCTTGTTCAGCCACACCAGTAACCCCTTCCTCTTAGGCACACTGTCACCTCCCAGCCTTTCTTCCCTGTATTGATGTAAGCATGTGACAGAGGCATCAAGGCAGAACTCCTTTACACTAGTTCCTGAACTGACCCAGTCCTCCAAGCTCTCTTTCCCCATCCTCTGCATGCAGAGGATACAGTGGGAAGCCCTGAACTCTGTAGAAACACCGCTAGGGAGGCCAAACAACTGCATACAGACAGACCCCTTCACTGGTCCATACATACTGAGGCATTGCACTGGCTGCTGAAGTTTGACAGTTTCAGCACTAAAGGTTGCCCATCCTAACTAGTTCATTAAATATCAGCACGTGTCAACTGCTCCCATTTTCTGAGTAAGAAAACAGAGGCCCAAAGAGGTAGTCACCCTGATGTGCTGTTGTCACATAGCAAGCAAGCAGTAGAGCCAAATCCAAAGTCCATGTCAGGCTCCAAAGCCCACTGGTTTTTCAGACTCCCTATAGCAAAAGGGGTCCAGCCACAGATTCTCTTTTACCAATGAATTCCTCAATAAGCTCTTCAACCACCCTTAGCCACTGCTCATGGGGTGTCTACTGAACAGTAATAGGGGTTTCAAACCTGACTCAGAGAACAGAACACATCCCAACATTCCCATCTCACCTTCAGCAGTTTGATTCATGTGTCTAGCTCTAAACAAAGGATGTTTCTGGAGATGTAGAAGATTCATGGTCAGCTTTTTCCTAGAGATTGTGAATCGGGATTAAAAACAGCTGTCCCTGTGGAAGGGAAGTGAGTGGGCTATCATTGCTAGGTCAGATTATTGATAGGTGGGATTTTTGCACGACAAAGAAAGTTGTCTCTGTGTTTTAGCACGTGTCCTAGTGTTGTCAAACTTAGCACAGTGCAGAGTCATCTGGAAGGAAAACTTCTACCTAGAAATTACCTAATTTTCTGTGGGTATGTATGGGGGCTGGGTCTTGGTTGTTAATTGACAGAAGAAGGCCCCTCCCATTTCTGGCAATACTATGTCCTGCAACTAGTCCCCAGCTGTGAAAGAAAGCTAGCTAAGCATGAGCCTGTGCACAAACCAGCAGGCAACATTGCCCTATGGATTCTTCAAGTTGTTACCCTGACTTCCCTCGGTGACTAACTATGACCTGTAAGCGGGAGCAAACCCTCTCTTCCCTTAAGCTGCTTTTGGTCGGAGCGTTTTGTTACAGCAACAGAGGAAACTCGAGCACCATATTCCTGGATTGATCCTAAGAGCACGGTGACCATTTCTGTAAGTCTGACTACTCAAGGTACATGTTCAGTGGCAGGGGAAAGAATGGCTGAAATTGCCAGTGACCTGGAAACTCGGGAATGTCTGATTGCTGCCGGCAGAGGCAAGCTCATGCTTCTTTTCCGAATGAGACTCAACCAGAGGAAACAAATCAACCTGACACGAGGGAGAAGGGAACGGGAGGCTGTGTGTGTCCCGAGTATGTGACCTACGTGCCAGACCACAGGCGGAAAGGAGAAATGAGGGCCCATGCCTGTCCTCTGGAGTGACAAGGTGATTAGGGAAACCAAGCAGAAATGCTGGAGTTCACATTCTAGAAGGTCTCCACTAGCACGCCCTGCAAAAATTCTCTCTAGCAGGCACTGTTGATTTGTGCATGATCGCATGTAATGCACAGAGCTCAATGGCTGAGCTCCCAAAAAGAAAAAAAAAGAAAAAAGAAAATCCAGTATACATAGTGATGTGGGCTTTACTGAACAATTGATAGGGGAAAGGAGATGGTTTTCTTTTTATGGTTGTTGAAATCTCTCTTCCTCCTCCTCCTCCTCCTCCTTCTGCTCCTCCTCCTCCTCCTTCTCCTCTTCCTCCCTCTCATCTCTTCTTCCTCCTTCCTTCCCTTCCTCCCTCCCTTCCCTTCTTCCTTTCCTCTTCTCTTTCTTTCTCTTCTTTCTCCCTCACTCCCCAGGTACCTTCCCTTTCTCAGAAAACCCACATACTCCCTGAAAGTTTCCTCCACTCTCAGCCACTGTAGGCCCCAGATCTTCTATCACTGTTTCATTACATATAAGATCAGAGTTCTTTACCAGATTCCGTCTGCAAACTTTTACATTCTAAACTGGCCCCCCCAACCTCACCCAGCACACACTACCAAGTCCTTAAAAAGAAAGTGGACCCTTGTTATCAAGACTCATTCTGAAAGATGGAATGTACTATAAACAACACACTGGAAAACATGTCTGGTATTCTGCCAGTGGGAATTCACTCTGCAGAAAGAAGCCTAGCCTATGCTGCCAAGGCGGCATGAGATGCTGTCTGTGGTACTGAACCTGATGGCAATGGCCGCTCATCAGGTTTTTTTTTTTTCCTACTTCTCATTTAGCCAGCGAGCTGAATCCTTCTGAGCTTCATCCAGTGTGGTGAAAGTGCGATTTATGGGGCTGTAGAGATTGCTGAGTGGGTAAACCACTTGCCACACATGAGGACATAAGTTCAAACCCACAGAATCCATATAAAACTGAACACAATAACGCTTGTCTGTCATCTCACTTCTGCTATAATGAGAATTCCCAGAAGCTCACAGGCCTGCTAGTTTGGCATACATAGTACAGCAGCAATCAAGAAATAGACCCTGTTTCAACAAGATGGAAGGCAAGGACCCTTGAAAGTGTCCTCTGACATGTGCACAACACACACACACACACACACACTAAGTAAATATTAAAATGAAATATTATTCATAGTACTTGTCTCACGCAAAGCAGTTAGCACACAGAGATCTATAAGCGCCACACTCATTGTTATTATCATGATTGTTCATTATGCTGTTTTTCTGCAGACTCCAGGACTGTCCAGTGTCTCTTCGTGCGCTATCACTTTCCCTTACAAATGCTGCCATCGGTTTATTACTCAACACTACTCGTATGGATAATGTTGTCACCCTCCTCTGCCCAGTCCCTCATGTGACATCTTTAACTTTTAGCTACCAGTAACAGAGAAACAGGAGTTAACAGCTGGTAGAGGATTGGCAACAAATTACAAAGAACCCTAACTGTCTGCCATAACCGACCACACTGGTTACACATGACAGGAGCTAGCTGAAAACTCTTCCCACTTTAGTGTTTTTCCTCTGTGGTCCCACCTGGTCCTGCCATCCTTGGAAGCCACTATTCCCAGCGTCCTGCACACTTGCCTTTCTAACATCATTATCTTATACTCTGCTGAAACTGCCTGCCCATGAAAGATCATTACTCCTTTGTAATCCATAACAGCATGAACGCTGCTGGTCACATTGTTTGGACCAGAGTGGAGAAATAAATTAGCAAACAAAGGGACAGATATAACAGGGTGGGTTGTATTTCTTTGTCTCTGTCTTTGCTCTTCCCTGAACCCACACAGTTGTTTTCATGTTTCTCTCACTTATTCCTTCCCTTTGACTTTGGGTTGACCTGTGTAGGGTTCTATGGGCAGGTAATGAAACAGAAGTAATGGTAGGCTAGTTCTCAGCATAAGCCTCATAGTGTCTTCCACCTCTTGCTTCATAATGAAAAACAAAATTGCGTGGATTCCCCCCTCTCATGGTCCCAAGAGGAGAAGCAAGAGCTACTTGGAGCATTGCTACCAGAAACAGCCTTAAGTAGAGTTACTGTTATCTTAGTCACTGTTCTGTGCTATGAAGAGGCATCATGGCCAATGTAACTTTTATAAAAGAAAGCATTTGATCGGCTTGCTTGAAATTTCAGAGGTTTGGCCCATTGTTATTATGCCATGGAGCAAGGCAGCATGGATGTGGCTGGAGCAGAGGTATATCCTGATTCATAGGCAGAGAGAGAGAGAGAGAGAGAGAGAGAGAGAGACTGTCACAGGCTTTTGAAATCTCAAAGTCCCACTCCACAACACACATCCTCCAACAATGTCACACCTTCCAATATTTGTAATCTTTTCAAATAGTGCCACTCCCTGGTGACTAATCCTGTAGGGGGCCATCCTTATTCAAACCACCAAAGCTATGCTTGATAGCCACAGACGTGAAACCAAGTCCTGAACTCACTCTAGATGAACCTCTTCACAGCCGACTTGCAGAGCTGTAACAATAAATGATTATTGGTTTCAGCCACTGAGTCTGAAGTAGATTTGTTACATGCTTGGCATTTTGATAATAACTAACCAACACATAAATAAATATATTCAAGGAATTTTATTTTTAATCAGAACATTATGTTTTATGGATCCTAGTGTCACACCCCATCTGAGACTTACTTCACGCTCTAGAAAGTCCAGGTGACAATCCCTGTCCAACCTAGTGCCTGGATCATGCCAATTCTGAATGAGATTAAGGTGGGAGTACACCACAGTGAATTAACCAGCAACACAAAGATGAGGGGCCAATATTACCAGAGGATGCCATTCATAAGTCTCTACAACACCCCATACACCCAAACTAGCCCTGGGTCCTTCCTTCATCAATTGGAATGAGACAGTAAAGAGCTAATGGCGGACACTTGGATCCATAGAACCCGTTAGCTAACAGGAGAGGGTGGGAACCAACTTTTTTCATATCTGGCCAGGAAATTTAACTGAGTTCCTAGACTTTTAAAATAAGAAACTGATACTCTATCCTCTGATCAAAGGAAACTTGGCTAAAGCAAGTACTGACCCTGGACAGCACTGCCTGAGAGATTGTTTCCTTTTCTTCCTGAACTTCCAAATGGGATCTATTTCCCTAGTTACCAGCTTCTTGCAGCATTTTATACTTCTCCTTCAAAGCTTGTTATAGATTATAATTTAAAAGCTATTTGTAGAGGGGGTGTGTGGCTCGGTTTGAAGAATGTTGCCTAGCATGCACAAAACCCATGTTCAACCCCCAGACCTACAGGAACTGGGTGCGGTGGTACACACCTGTAATCTCAGCACTTGGGCAGTAGACACAAGAGAATCAGAAGTTCAATGTTGTTCTTATAGTGAGCTCAAGGTTATTCAAGGTCAGTGCCTTACCGCACACTGTAAAAATCAAGAGGTGGACAGGAATCATGTCCTTCATCTCCACCACCTCCTCAGAACCTAGTATACAGATAAGTCAAAGGCAGCCAGTCCCAGAAAAGCAGTGGATTAAAGGGAGAAGTAGTTCTTATTCAAATACATAAACAAATCATTTTAGTATTATTATTATTTAGTATTCAGTATATTTAGTATTATTATTTAACAATCTGAAGTAGTGCTTTCTTAACCAAGGTTAACTCCCTCAAGAAGGAATGAATGAATTAGCGAATGACGAATGAATGACAGTGTTTGTCTTTCTGTAGTTTCTACCTCTCCATCAACTGGAGCTAATTTTGTCTCTTGGGGAAACTGCAGAGCCAGCTTCCATCTTGTACCATTCATGAGTATTCTAAAAGCTGACTCTTGGGGGATTTCTCATTAGAGGAGATAAAAGATAGAGAGTGGAGAGTTGGCAATTCACATAGCCATTATTTATTGAGTGAATACCATGTGTCAGACACATTTCTGAGGATGGAGGTTATAGCCCTCCTTCCCCAAGTGGAATCTGTGCTCTGATGGGAGGAGAGGAAACACTGTGTGTCTGTGTCCGATGGTGCTAAGTGCATCAGACGCAAACAAAGCAGAACAAGGGCCTGGTGGGAAGGAAGCTTCTGTAAATAGGGTTGTCAGGACAGAGTCTTTGATATAACAGTTCACACAGGTCTTAAGATGTGCAGGGAGAAAGCCATGCAGATATCTGAGGGGAAACACTGTCCAGGCAGGAAGGAAACAAAGACCTCAAGAACGCCACAGACACGTCAGAACAGTAAGTGGAAAGGCCATGGCGAGCATACCTGGCAGGGGGTGGGGAATGTGTGGAAGCCAGCGTTAAAGATAAAGGATGAGATTGGGCAGGTCAAAGGGAGCTTCAGAGGCACTGTAAGCATCTCTGCTTAGTACAGTGAAATTTAACCCTCACATCCACACCACGTGCATGCATACACACATACACAAGCACCCGTATACAAACATAGAGTTAGATGTTCTGAGCACAGCATGGAGAAAGAGTCTGTCACCATGGCTACAACAGTCCACACTGTGGGGAGGGGGGAGATAAAGGCCAGAGATGGTTAGCAGATACTAATGAGCTGAGAAGCGTTAGAATGGTGGGTTGATTCCCTCTGCATTCCCAGATCCTCTGAACTTCTGATCCTCCTGCCTCCACCTATTGGGTGCTGAGATTACACATATGAACCACTACCCCTGATTTATATGGTGCTGGGGATTGAGCCAAGGCCTCAAGGAACCCACCCTAGAGAACATAGATGAATGTCGGATGCAGGAATGTTTGGCAAGACGGATGACAGAAATGCGCAGTCTTAGAGTCTAAACAACTAGATTTCCAATGGGCAGGTGGCACACACCTGTTATCCCAGTATTTGGGAAGCAGAGGCAGAAGGGTCTCTGTGAGTTTGAGGCAAGCCTACTAATGTATGAGTCAGAATTCTCTAGAGAAAGACAACTGATAGAATGTCTATATTTATGGGACTTATTAGAATAGCTTATGGACTATGGTGTGGCTATCCCAACAATCGCTATCTCCCAACAGAAGTCCAAGAATTCAGTAGTTGTTCAGTCTACAAGGCTGGACATCTCAGCTGTTCTTCAGTACATGACGGAAACTTGAAGAAATAAGCTCTAATACCGGTGAAGGAATGAACTTGCCAGCGAGAGCAAGGGCAAGCAGATAGAGAAGAGAAGCTCCCTCCTCCCACGTCCTTCCTTCTTATGGGCAGATGCCGGAAGGTGTGGCTCAGATTTAAGGTGAGTCTTCCTACCTCAAATGTTCCAAGAAAGGAAAATCCTTCACAGATAACCCATGCACAAAAGCCATGTTGAATCCCCAGACCTCCAGGAACTGGGTCTGGCGGTACACACCTGTAATGTCAGCACTTGGGCAGTAGCACTAAGAGCTACCAATGCACTTAGCAGCTCGACTTTCAGGTAATTCCAGAGTTAGGAAGTTAACAACCAAGAATAGCCATCACATTGCCAGTCCCAGGCCAGCCTGCGCCACCTTGTGAGATCCTGCCCCCCAAATACAGAGACAACAAAAGAGACTTAGAACACCCCCGTTCTGTCTTGCGCATGTTTTCTGTAGAATCCTCTCTTCTGAGGAGGGGAATCAAAGTTATCAAAGCATGTAGAAGAATGATTGGCCAGCCCAGCTAGACACAAGAGGCCAGATCGTGTACAATTCCATTTCTATGAAATGTCCAGAAGAAGCAAATCCATAGAGACAGAATAGATTAGTGGTTGCCAGGAGCCAGGGCAGGGGCCGAGCATGACGGCTTGCAATGGCCACATAGCCACAAATATTCTAAAAGTCCTTTTATTTAGTGTTTCAAATGATTGCGTTTTGAGGTTTATGGAACTTTCTGGCATGCATGCTATCCCACAAGGGATTCTAAACAGAAAACGGACAGTAGGTAAAAGCAAGGAAATATGAATGAAGCTTTGGCTTTTGTTAATAAAGATATGAAAGTACAGGTCTGCTTCCTTATAACCAACACTGATAATTTAGAGCGTGACTATAAAGGAAGCTGGTGTGAAGCATCTGGGAGCCTTGCTCCAGATCACAATTTTTGGGGTGTTTTTGTTTTGTTTGTTTGTTTGTTTGTTTTTTAACTAGCAAAGACTGGCCTCGAACTTGCTCCTCAGCCAAAGATGACTCTGAACTCCTGATCTCCTGTCTCCACCTCCTGAGTCCTGGGACTACTCACATGTATCACTGCACCTGATTTACACAGGGATAGGGATTGAACCAAGGACCTCAAGGAACTTCCGGGCTCTGTGCATGCAGGTAAATACTCTACCAAGTGAGCTATATTCCTAGCCCCCAAATTCTTGCTTAAAAACAGTGCCCAGTGAGGTCTGTGAAATCAAACAGGCTCAGTATTCTCCACCAGACAGCACAGCAGGGAGTATTTGCTCCACCTGCAGACTGGGTCGTCTCCCACACCCCCTCCCACACCCCTTCCCGTACCACCACACCTCCAAATTCAAAGTGCCTGGGCATTTTTCCATAATGCAGCCTCAGATCTTTTCTTTCTGTGTGTGCCCTTGGCGGTAAACTGATTGCTTAAAATAATCATAATAATAAGGTAAGAAAAGCTATAACCACAAATATATATATATATATATATATATATATATATATATATATATATATATATATATATATATATATATATATTTCTAAATGACTTTAACTAATGTCCTCTGGGCTTCTGGGTGGGTACTGTGCACCCTGTCTTCTGTGCACAGGCAAATGTGATTACAGCAAACTATGTATTGGCCAGTCCTAGCACACACAACTCCCCAGGCCACTGCCGGCCCTAACCACGTTAGCAGCAAAGGAGCCATCCATCAGGCTAAACGGGAACTAGGCCTGGCCCTGCTGCATGCCCCTGGATCCTCCCAACAGAGCATCTGCTCCAATTTCTCACAGTGACAAGATCAGGCATGTGGCTGCAGACCTGATCTGTCTCAGCTTGCTTCTCTCCTGCCAGCCTCAGCCACCCCATAACATCCTCAGAGTTTCTTGGCTGGCTGTGGAGGGACTCTCTGGTTCCTGTGGACAAACCAAATCTAGCTGGGGTGAAAGGCCATATTTTCAATCTCCATCTGCCTCCCACCCCCAGTTCAGCAGGTGCCAGCTCTCCTGCCCCCACTATCAACTCGCCGGTCTCCTGGGCCCAAGCCTGTCAAAAACAGAGCTCACTGGCAGCAGGAGAAGGAAAGTGGAAGGGGCAGGGGGTCTTGTTTACCTAACTCACCGCTAGTTGCTACAAAGGTCAGGGCCCATCTGCCAGGCAGCAGGTGCCAGGAAGCCAGCTGCTTTCATGGCACAAGTACCAAATATGACTGAGGGATAGGTGGATGGACCTAGAATCTCCCTCTCCTCTCAGTGCCCTGGCCTGCAGCAGACACGTGCACATGGGTTTGGTCTAGACCCAGAAATGACCTGATAGGCCACATATAACTGGCTCATTTGACACTGTGACCCATGCAAACGCTGAGTTTCGTGTTGACCTCACCTTGTCATTTCCCACGCCACAAGACACCGTTCGTACTTCCTGCATAACACCAGGGAAACTATTTTACTTTTAGACAAAGTTCAAGCTAATTAAGACTCCTAATTATCTGTCATGGGGGAAGGGGTGCCCAACAATGCTCTCATTTTCATCTGAATAAAACTAATTTTATTTGGGGGATTCCCCTTGGTCTGGGGGCTCATCTTAGTTTCGAGGGCTCACCTTGGCTTGGGGGGCTCACCCCAAGTGATCGACGGAGGCTTCTTCTGGGTACAACTGTGTCATTTTCCTATTCGGCTCTCTCTACTAAAACTCTGCTGGGTTGTGACACTGTGTAAGAGTGGAGACACTGGCTGGAGAGATGGCTCATAAGAGTGGAGGCACAGGGAGAGACCTGAACGTCCCTGAAGGCAAGTACAAGCTACATCCCAGAAGAGCAGTCCTCCACCTCAGGAAGAAATGACAAAGGTTTCCCCTGCTGTCCTGAGTAAAGACACCAATTTTCTACAACTTAGGAGTGACCCTCTGGCTTTTACCAGTAGATTCAGGACAGTCATGGAGGGGAGTAATAGCTCCCAAAGGTCTCACCTCCTTCTTCAGAGTACTTCCCCCAAGCAGGAGGGCAGAGTGGAAAACAGTCTGGAAGAATGACTCCTATGCTGATAGCAAGGCCAGGCTCCACCTGGGCTTGGGGTTCGATGAAGGCAGAGAGCTAGAAAAAGACTCTGGGTGACCCAGGAGCTTCAGAGCCCTGCATGTGCTCCAAACACTAGCAACTCCAGAGAGGGCACTGACGCTTAAGGAAGGCCTGTACCAACCAACGTTCTGACCTCTGCAAGTGTGGTGGTGTGAATATGCTTGGCCCAAGGAGTGGCACTATTAGGAGGTGTGACCTTATTGGAGTAGGTGTGGCCTTGTTAGAAGTGTGTCACTGTAGGGCTGGGCAATGAGACCCTCCTCCTAACCACACGGAATCCAGTCTTCTCTTAGCAGCCTTCAGATAAAGATGTAGAACTCTCAGTTCCTCCTGCACCATGCCTGTCTGGATACTGCCCTGTTCTCGCCTTGATGATAATGGATTAGACCTCTGAACCTGTAAGCCAACCCCAATTAAATGTTGTCCTTATAAGAGTTCCCTTGGTCATGGTGTCTGTTCACAGCAGTAAAACCCAACGACAACAAGTAGCCTTCCTTCTCTGAGACTGTTTTAAGTCCTTAGGCTGTCTGCCTTGCTCTTATTCAACCACCATGGTATATGAAAAGCACCTAGAAAAAAATTAAAGTTCTACAAGCAAGCATAGAGATCCCTAGGGTTAAGTGGTTGCAGGTGAAATGACTAGTATTTTTTTAAGGCTTGCTAGGTGACTCTAAAGTTTAGCTAGGCCTGAAAACCCCTAGTTCTGAGGTTTCATAGCCACAAAGCTTCCATCCAACGATCTAGAGGGCTTGTGGAAACAGACTTCAGGTCCTACCTACCTTTAGTATTTCAGACTCAGTAGGTCCATTTTTAGCAAGTCCCCAGATGATGGCTGGAAGGTGACACTTTGAGAACCATCATCCTGTGGTGATGCTATTCCTGATCCGATCCCCCAATAGTGAGACAGCATTACCAGGAAAAGTCACTAGCAATGCAGCACCACAAATGTCTTTACAGGATTAAGGAGGGATGTTAGCAATGGTGGTGACGGTAGGCAGACGAAGAGCAGTGAGTCCCATGAGAGGATGGGCATGTCAGTGTATAACAGAGGCGGGAGGGGAGAGAGATCAGGGTCAAGTTGGATTTCCCCCATCATCAGGGTCAAGTTTGGTTGCTCCCACCAATCATCTGTTCTCTTCTTTTGCCTTCCCCCCCTCCTGTGGAAAGTTTAGGGAATGGAGAGATGGCTCAGTAGTTAAGAGCATGAACTGTTCTTATAGAATACTGGAGTTCCATTCTCAGCACCCACCTCGGGAAGGCTCACAACCAGCTGCAACTTCAGCTGCAGAGTATGATGCCCTCTTCTGTCCTCTCCAGGTAATGCACACATGCAACTCTCATAGGCCCACATCCACATACAAGTAGTTAAAAATAAATCTTCTTAAAGTATGCGTCTTGAAACTATTGTATCAAGTGAAGTGACTAAACAAGCCAGTATTTTTTTTAAGCCAGGAATTTTTTTTTTAGGCTAAGTGTCAGAAAGACAAATACCCATACTCTCTCTTATGTGTGTATCCTAGCATTTGATGTGTGTTGTATATGACCATGTATATGCGTATATGTGGGCATGAATGTGGGTTTAGGCTATATAGTCTAAAAGGGGATCATGGGAAAGAGGCACCAGAATGCAGCAGGGCAGCAATAGTAAACACATGCATGAGGAATGGGTGTATGCATGGGAAGTAGAAGAATGGGTGTGCGGAGTTCAAGGGTCAAAGTAGATTATGATTGAGAATGCCATGATAAAGTCTAATGTTTTATATTCCAACAAAAAAAACACAAAAAAACTAAAAATCTTAAGTGTCCCTACCCTGTTTTTGCATAAGTTAGTGGCTCAGCCAGTCCCTCCCCACCCCACCCCACCCCCACCTTCACTCCAACAGAAGCATCTGTCACCAAGTCTATCATCTGGCTTATATTAAGTGGAAAACACCCTACCTAGAGCCCCCAGCACAAGAGCTTTATTGCCCTTTGAACCTGCTCTGTGCTCCTCCCTGGAGCCATAGATGTGCCCAAAGAGAAAGTCAAGACCATGTAGACTAAGAATACTCCCAAGTCCAGAAAGCCAACCTTCTTTCTTGGTGAGCTGACCTATTTCTACCCAGGCATCTCCTTAGCTCCTGAGCTGCATAGATGTTAGAGGACATGGTAAAGAGAGAGAGGAGGTAGCCCAGCCCAGGGAGGCAAGCGAACACCTCTACTACCCTGAGCCCAGTTCCAACTTATTGTGACCCTGACACACCCTGCCTAGGATTTAACTTCTCTCTGAAAAACATGACAAGGATCCCTGGCCGGTTCCCTCTGACAGGATTGTATGCTGTATTGTGTAAATTAGATTACACTTTGTGTCAAGTTTTTCCCCTTGCGTTATTAGTAAGGGGTGGAGCCTGTCTGTAAGGTGCCCCCGAATCCCATTCCCAGCAGCTCCCTCTCAGGAGCAAGGCGTGGCCAGATGACTAATCATGACACACCACCTATTCAAATTGAGGCTAAGGGCTTATTCCACACGGTTGCCATACCCGCCCCATTGCTCAGCTCCCATTCAGGAAGCTGCTGGAAGCACCTGCTACGACTTTAAATAGCCTTGTTGGTGGCAGATCTTCAACCAGGGAGGGTGGATTTGAAGGTTGGAAGCAGCCCAAAGCTATCCAGAGCCAAGAGTGGTGAACAGAGTGAGCCATTAAGGCCGGGAAACACCATTTTTAGTCTGAAACAAGGTGTAAGTGTAATTAAATCGATCTGGGGGGCTGTCTGGATGGTCGCTAATGTCTCCTCCAGCTCCAGTATGCTATGATTTTCTTGTATAAATAGAGAATGGATTTCGAAGGTGAAAGAAACATTCCACAGGTTAGAAACGAGGCCACTTTAAAGGAATCTGTATGAAATCACTCCTTCCGAGGGACTACTTTAAAGGGCAATTCGTTGAATGCAAATCTTGTCCCATGGAGTCAAAGATGTACTTTCTTCACACTTCATCTCTGAAAAATGGAACAGGACACAGATGACAATAGGTGGAGGGGTGCAGTTTTGGCAGCCATCATTTTTCCCATCTTGGTGTATATTTTAAAAGTGTGCACTTTCAGCCAGTGACATCTTAGATTAGATGAAATGCAATACTGCCAGGTTGACTTCACCTCTCATCAAAATGTCGTTGGGATGGTGCTTCTTACACTTCCCAGGTGGGTTCTGTGGTCTTAGTGGTAGCTGCTGGTGGTGTTTTCATGTTGTCTACTTTGGCTTTCCTGACACTAGGCAATCTCTCTACCGTTCTCTTACAGCCTTAGTCTTCCCTATTTTTATTTGGAGATAATGTCTTCGAGTTTATAAGCCTGGCCTTGAACACTCCCGGTAGCTCAGGGAGGCCCTGAACTTAGGATCACCCTGCCTCAGCCTCAGAGGCCGTGCCACAAGCCCAGACTCAGGCTAGTCTTGACTCTCTTTTTTCTGCATATCCAGGGTCTTTAGCACTAAGACTCAAACACCAGCAGATTCTAAAGCTCTCCAGCCGCAGGCTTCCAACATTGAACATGCTTCTGAGCCTGGGGCTTGCTGAAGATACAGAAAGGAAGTGCACCAGCAGTGGTACTGTGTGTGGGTTAAGAAGGTCACAAGTGAGTACTGAGGCCATCTTGAACCAGGAGGATGCTAGTCTTTATTTTGAGCAATGCCACCAACTAAAGTATAGCTTTGCCCCTCGTGACTCATACATACTATGGATTCACCAAGGTTGCCATGTGCCCCAGGTTGTTAGAGAAAGCTCAAGTGTCACATGACACAGGCTACTTTCTCGTCCTCTCAGTGAGCCTTCCAAGTGCCCCCACCTGAAGACAACAAAATATGGATTTGCAATGGAAGCCCCTTTTAGTTTATACAATATATACCACCCACGGGGCCTGGAAATTAATCATTAGGTTTGCAGAATGGGCAAAGCCACCTCCTGTTCTTTAAGCTCAATTTCCTGCAAGTGGAGGCAGGAAGTAAAGAACTCAGCAGAAGACACATGAGTACCCAGGAGACACCCAATCCCCCAGGTGTTTTCCAAGAGTGCCTATGAAGTGAACACAGAGAGATCTCACTCCATTGATTAAAATATAGCTGCAGGCAAGATCTGGAGGCACTGCCTTGCCTTATCTGAGACTTTCAGTTGCCCCAAAGTACAGCCCACAGGGGACTGTGCTGTGTGAGACCATGCCTGGCTATTTGGAAACCCCAGCCTGGTATCCCCAAAGAGAAATGGACCTACTTTGTTCAACAGTCCTTGACCTGGAACAAAGAGACCCATTGGCTAAAAGGTCTTCTAGGGTTAAGTTTGGCTTTCTGACCATAGCTGCTTCTCCACAAAATGAGTTGACCCTGCCCTATCACGTCCCAGAATGCAAGGCGCTAAAAGGCGTGAAGGAAACGGCTGACAGACGACGAGCAGAGGAGCAGATGAATCCAGCCCCAAGCACTGTGAATGCCACTCAGAGCACAGAGCTTAAAACAAAGTGAAGAGATGCACAGTATGGGTTGGAAAAGAAGGACTTCAGATAACGTCTGAGCCTTAGCCATGTTTACCTGAGCTGTTCTTCCTCATCTCTCAGATGAATCTCCACCTTCCCTGGCAACAAGCCTACTACTGAGGATACTCAAGGTCCTTCTTGAAGACTTAGACTAAAAAGGACTGGCTCGTGTTTCCTGGAAACCAGGAATGGGTCAGGTAACAAACAGCATGGGTGAATCCAAAATCGTTCTCTGTGGGCGATTGACAAAGGACTCAGAAACAAGACAAGGCCTCTGGTTTATATGGAACCTCACAGAACCCAGAGTAGCTGTGGGGATAGAATTGCTGGGTTGTATATCATACTCTCTCTATTTACATATATTATGTGTTCCACACTTAACATTTTAGCACAGTGCCAAGTTATTTTCCAAAGTGGCTGCGTAAATCTGATTCCCACCTACAATCTACTCACTCTCCTGTTTCTTCCCATCCAAGTGGGTGGGGCTGGGCACAGCTCAGTGGTGGAGCACTTGTTTACCATGAGCAAGGCCTCGACTTGTGTTCTAGCCCCAACAAAGGTGTGGGGGGGTGGGGATGACAGGGAATAAGAGATGCTTTTGAGGATGTGCAAAAAAGAGCTCATACATTTTCTGGGTCAGGAAGTCAAAACAGAGCAGCTACTTTCCACTTCAACGAAATACAGCTCCATGCTTCATTTTAAAATGTCAAATATAGAGTACACAATAAATGTAAACGCAAAAAATATGAGTATATTCCATTCCTAGGTATTTACCCATAAAAGACTAAAATGTGTGTCCACACAAAGGTCTGCACATGAATATTCATACCAGTGTTTTGCATGAGGGTGAAGAAGTGGAAAGAAGCTGCCTCCGCATCGCACTATGCACTTGCATTGAGTCATGACATCTTCCTTCTCCCTTAACGGTCACGTTTTTTTTCTAGACAACATATCTTTGTTATCGCGTGAGACGCTTCGGAGTTTTCTGGTACTTCTAGCACATACAGAAAGAATGTGGTCTCAGCACTGATAGTGTGCCCCATCAGTGGCTAGATAAAATTATAATAGATAATAATAAAGAACAAATATTAATACATACTACATTCAGCACGGATGAACCTCAAAAACATGCTAAGTGCAAGAAGCCGGGCACAAAGGGCCATTTAAATTAGCTGCCCATAATTAACATGGAAACCGATGGAAAGTGGAGCAGTACCCTGGAGCTGGGAAGAGTCGCTAAGGGCACAGGAGTACAGGCCACTCAGACCACACCACGATCCTTCAGGAGCCTTTTGCTCATCGGATGGCTGAGCTCACAGGTGTGAGTCACTGTGCCCAACTTAACTAATGATAGTCTTCCTGCTTCTGCTTCCTTCTTTCTTTTTCCTTTTTTTTTTCTTTTCAGCGCTGAGAACTGAAACTAGTGCTTGCTACCCGCCACGTGAGTAGTCTACCACTGAGCTGCATTCCCAGCCCTCGGGCCCCTCCTATTTTTTAAAAAATTCTCACTAAGTTGTCCGAACTGGCTGCAAATTCACTTTTTACCCCAGGCTAGCCCTTGACTTATGCTCCTCCTACCTCAGCCTCTCAAACACCAGGGATTAGAGGCCTGTTCTCCATGCTCTAGGCTAGCTGGCCTATGAGCATCTATACAGTTCTCCTGTCTCTATAGGCATGCTGGGTTAGAGATGGGGGCTACCACATCCAGCTTTTACGTGGGCTCTGGGGATGGAAGTTGGGTCATGAGATGCTGCAGTGTGTGCTTCTGCCTGCTGAGCCACCTCATGGGCCTAGGAACTGTGTGTGTTCGGTTCAGCCCTGGGCATGTTCAGTAAGAGCTTTCCAGAAAGAACGGGGCATCTCTATAAGCTCCACACTGTCCAGCCAGAAAATGAGGTATATGTGACCATCTGCAGAGGACTGGGCATATGTGTTAGAGGGTAGAGTGCTTTACACAAAGCCCTGAGTTCAGTCCACAGCACTGTATATAAACTGTGATGGTGCATGCCTATAATCACAGCATCTAGAAGGGCAGATCAGAGGTTCAAGGTCAGTTGCATTACACAGAGAGTTCCAGGCTGGCCTGGGCTTCATGAGAATCTTTGTTTGCTTTGAGTTTTTTTGTTTCATTGTTATTTTTCATTTGATAGTTAGTTAGTTAGTTAGTTAGTTTTACAGTTCTTTTTTTCTTTGTATATAAATGCTAGCATGATCTCTTGGTCTTTAATAATCCACTCAAGGAAAGTCACTTAGTCTAACTTAATGAAGCCCATGCATGTCCTTTGAGTACCGACAGAATACTGCCTGCATGTGTTCAGCCCATATTTCCAGGCCAAGCCCTAGCATGCTGAACAGACATGGCTAGAGTGAACCCTGGTCAAATGTGCAAGGCTACAGCTGCTGGTAATCCATCTTACCTTCAGACTGCCAGTGAGAGAAAAGGTGAGGTGCTATGTTTAAAAGGAGGAGGAGGAGGACTAGGAGGAGGAGACATCTCAGGGGCAATAACATAAGCCCTATGAGGTTTAGCATATGGGTGAGGCAGGAGTGGCCCTATAAATGGCCTTGCAGTCTTTCCCACATAGGTTTAAAAAGAATCTAGGTAGCCCTTGTTCTGAAAGGGCAGGGTGTCATTTGGAATACTTTAAAACGAACAGTAGTACCACATGAGCAGGCAGCGATGTCATTCTTGAAGGAGTAGCCTGTCCCCAAAGCAAGGACCTAAGATGCTTACATCCTGAGTACCTGGGACTCATCCCCATCCATCTACCCCCACACCTGGGAGGGGAGGTGCTGTAACAAGCATCCTGATATATACTTGTCTACAATCTGGTTATGAGGTTATCAGGCAAGAAAGACGCCCCGGGGGAATGCATATGCTTCTCTCACAGAGGAAGCTGCGAGGAAATAGCCGAAATTTATCTTGAGGGAGATAATAGAAACGCTTTTTTAAAATGTGGAAAAAACAATATTTTCCCCGAGAGCATTAAAGCCTTTCCAGGCTTAGATCATGTTTCTCATTAATGGGTCTCCTGGCCAGATCCATCTAGGGTCCAGGAGACAAGGAGAGAAGTGGACTGCCTGGTCAGTGGCTTTAATACAAGCCAGGCTGGGGTGGGGGAGGTGGGGGGGAGCACATGAGTAAAGTCTGGTCCTTTACTCAAAGCCCCTTGGAGGTGACCCAAGAATGCTCCTCACTTAGGATAGGAGGTTCTGGAGGTTTCTAGAAGAACCTACTGATTCTAAGTCTAGGATCTATACCATTCCTGGCTTAGTGAGAGACTCAGCCTCTTTGCCCACACAATGTAAATAATGAGTATGTTCACTTTGCCCACCTGTTTGTGTACGAACCAGCTTTGCTGCAGAGATGGCTGTTCAATATCCTAATGCCTGTGAGCAGAAAAGCATTGGAGGGGCAAAGAGCGAGAAGACAACACAAACATTTATTGAAAACATGACTTTCAGTTCTAGAGATCAAACCCAGAGCCCCACGTACACCAGGCAAAGGCACTCCCAGTGGATTACATCCCTAGCCCACTCTTTACTGTTATTTTGAGACAGGTTCTCATTCTGTTTTCAGGCTAACCTTGAAGTCATTCTGTAGACCAGGCAGGTCTTGAACTTGTGATCCTCCTGCCTCAACATCCCAAGTAACTGGGAAGGACTGTAGATCCTGGTTTCATTAAGGTCTTTAAAACAAAATCTTCATGGAGTAGTCCGTTGCCATTGGAGAAACTGAGGCTTAAGGATCACACGTGACCTTATCAGTAGGAGGTGGTATAGGGTGTGAATCCAGGTCTGAGTCTAACTCCACAGAGAATCCTGAGGGTTGGCCATGAACAGTATGGTAGGATTGGGGCTGGGTTTGCTTTCTATATATGTAGGTGAGCTTGATTCATGGAATGCTTCCACCTTTGTCTGCAGGTACCCACTAAAAGACCTACTAATGCCTGCCATCAAGAAAGTCCACATCTCATACTCCCAAATGCCCTCATCCCTGGAGAGGACAAGGAAAATCCAGTCCCTGACCCAACTACCCACTCCTTTTACGGGTACATTCTATCTGAACCTGCACAGAATCTCTCTGAGTCTTGATTGACTAGTTAAAAAACAATAGCCCAGATAGATGCTTTTCAACTTTATTTCACCATAACTCACAGTGAGAACCATATTTTTATAACCCATTTTATATGTAAATATTTTTTCCATAAAACAAAGGTTATTCTTACTCTATGGGATGCACCTTACTAATTTTCTATTTTATTCTGTTTCCTGTGTTTGTTAGTTTCCACACCGGTCACAGCTCATTAATCGATTTCACTACCCCAGTGGGTCATGACCTGCAATTTGAAAGCCCCTTCTAGAATGTTCTCTAATGACCATTCCAGCTGTGCCACTTGATGGCTCTTTATCTAGGCTTCTCCTGCTCCCATCCTGGGAGCTGATGAGCTAGCTCTCCCCACTCATAAGGCTGCCCCATGCCGCCTGCTCCCTTTAGCTACCTGATTTACATGTGAGCACTCTTAGGTTTTTCCTCATGAACTCCCCAAGGTTAAATGACTCGTTCAAGGCCACACGCTTGCCTATACAGGCCAGCTGCCAGACCAGAGCTTTCTAGTCTGTCATCTACCTCCTGAGACAGTATCAGTGGACAGAGGGTGTCCAGGACTCCTGGAAGAGGTCTTTCTCTCATGTGTGTACACTTTCACGTCCCCCAAGGAGCAGCTCTTACCTCTCACCCTTCTTTATTCATCAGTCCTTGCCTTCCCTGGCTTCCAGGGCAACCTCTCAAGGGTGTTTGTCATGTCAATTTGAGCACACCTGAGACAGGTGTGTAAATGGGGCTGAGCGACAGGTATGTGAGTCTCTTGATCTGTCTAGTCTGTAGGCAGATTTCAGAATCTTCGTTCCCAATGAGTAGACATTCTACCTCATGCAGGTTTTAATTGGACAAACCAAATGTGAATTGTTAAAGCTGTCTCTCTTCGAGTCCCAGGAGCAGAGCCTCGATGCTTCCTGTCAAATATGCCCTCAAATCTGTGATGTGTCAGCCAGAAGTCTAAGGATTGCTTGAGCTGGGCATACTGAAATGGGCAGGGAGGGCCTATGGCCTCCTTACAGGCAGTGCATTGGGACGCCCACAGAAACTCACAACTCAGGTGTCAGAGAGGAGCCTCTGATCCCAGAGGGACATCTGTAAGCAAAAATTTGGGCTCAGGATTTATAATGGCTATTAATTACTGTGCTGAACTTAGGTAGAGAGAAAAGATGAAGGCTGATAGGTAGATGGCAGCTGATGGATGCTGAATAATAGATAGTATCGGGGAGATGGTAGGTAACTGTAGATAGCAGAGAATAAAAAGTTGCTCATAGATTGTAGCACAGCACAGATAATAGATGGCAGCTGATAGCAGATCACAGATAACAAATGGAAG
Organism: Mus minutoides; assembly: GCA_902729485.2. Taxonomy (NCBI): domain Eukaryota; kingdom Metazoa; phylum Chordata; class Mammalia; order Rodentia; family Muridae; genus Mus; species Mus minutoides. The sequence goes on along the minus strand of LR749672.1, from coordinate 625,859 downwards.
ATACTGGATAATGGTGGGAGATAATAGAAGCTGATAGTAGATAATAGTAGATGGTTGATAAGAGCTGCTAATAATAGATAATAGGAGCTAGATGATAATAGTACCTAATGGTGCCTAATAGTTGGTAAGTGATAATAGCCGCTAATAGAGGGCAGCTAATAGCAGGTAATAGTGGCTGGCTGCAGATCAGAGGAGATCGCTTCTAGCCAGTGGCCTGAAAGACTCCTGCACATCAGCATCTCCTAGTTCCTGTTGTTGCTCTGAATGACTTTAGTACGCCCTCACATAAACCTGTCCTAAAGTCTCTGGATCCTAAGGTAGGAGAAGAAACAGGGTGCATTCAACACAACCATCACAATGCTTTGTTTGTATTGTGTGTGTTTGCCTAGATGTTCATGTTTGTGTGGGTACATATGTGTACATGTTGGCTTTTGAGATGGAGCTTTTTCATTGGCCTAGAACTTGCCAAGTTGTTGGCTGCCTGACCTTTACGCTCCCCTAACATATACACCCCACTCTACCTGTTTCTGACTTCCCTGGTGCTAGGGCAGTCATATGACATCCCAAATGGTAACCCAGGTCCTCCCGTTTGTACAGAAAGCACTTTAACCCCCATCTCATCCTTTATTTGCAATTTTCTTCCTTTTTTTAACTAGCTACAGGACTTTAGGTCCATCATGTAACCCTAGAATTCCTTACCTCCAGGAAAGAGATGGGTCATAACCCAACAGCAGGAGCAAAATGCCCATCCAAGTCAGACTTTGATATTATATAGTGTGCTACAAGAATCAGGCAGTCCGAAAGGCAAAGGCAGGCCTCTGTGCAGGAGGCAGGCCATGCCCCTGCAGAGACCCCTCAGGCCCCTCCCTTTTCTTTGGTTGTGGACAGAGAAGATTTAGTGTGCCTCCCTTCTTGGATGCCAGCAGGAGGCTCACCAGAGCTGGGTGATCCAAGCTGCCTCTGAGAAGCATTTGATGTTACCTTAAGCTATGTCCCCAGTGTGTTTTGTTAGTTCCATGGCTCTCTACATGACTGAGGACTGATTTCTATGAAGCCCCTACAATAGTTCCTGGCACATACAACATCCCAGGGAATGTTCATCAAATTGATAAATGGATAAAGCATGATTGTCACCTTGGCTTTAAGATGACAGTTATGGGGCCAAACAGGCTGGGGGACACCGACTGTTCCACTTCAGACTGATCATGGCAGATACCAGTAGATGGCTTAGCTACTCCTATTAGCTGTACTTTGCCCAACTTCAAACATCACGGTGATCTTAATAATGTTGATTTGGATTTGAGCCTTTGATATGGAAGGTTGAGAAATCTCCCTACCCTGACCCCCGCCCCCACTGCCTTTAGTGCTCTTCAAATAGCTGATCTCAAAGGACCATCCTCTCCCAGATAAGACCTGCCTCCACCATTCCTCAGCCACACAGAAAAGGCAGCCTCTAACCTTCCCAGGACTCCCACGGGATTCCCTGGGAACTTCCGTGTTTGCCTGCCTCTGTGAAACTCTAGGCCCCTTCCTTTTCTTTGACACACTCTCCCTCCTTCTCCCCATGGCAGCTAGTTTAAATAGAAACATCTCATTATCTGGCACATTCTGTCTTCCACATATTTTTTTCTCCTTGAAGAGTCAACATAAGGATCACATGAAGTGCATGTGTGAATACTGCACCATACAACACTCTCAGAGCCTTTTTCCTCTCTGGGGATCAAACACTTCCAGTGGCTCTCCAGAGGTCACAGAAAAATTTAAGCACAGGGTGTTATCATGGTCACTCGGGAATCCTACCCCCTTATCTCTACCTTAACAAAAATGTGAGGAGAAATATGTCTGCTCTGATTTTCTTTAATATCTATACATCCATGTATATATGTATTTTTATATAGGTCCTATATTTATGTATGCACACATTTCTATGCCTATCTATTTATCCCTAAATATTTATGCATATATGTATTTCCAGATTTTTATGTACATTATATGCATTAATATGTAAGACCCATACACAGCGCAGGAGCCATTTTGGATCTCCTGCGTGTCCCATGAGCAGTGCTGGTTATCAGTAAGTAACCTCATTTTCAGGTGTGGAAATAGTGTGAGAGAAAAGGAGGCAACTTGTGGGTTCAAGGTCACACATTAGTAGTGGCCAAGCTGGGGTGAGAACCCAGAGCTGACTATAAAGTTCTCCCTCGAATTTGTGTCTTGCTAACAACCGTTCATTGAATAAATATTTCATACACCTACTCTGGGCTTGTCACATGTAGGACACGGAAGGTTGTGTGTATAACTGCACCCCTTGGAATGCTCCCAATCCGTTTTCTGAAACAAGACTGAGATCCTTGGACTAACAAAGAGACCACCCTAGGCAGTACTAACAAATAAGACCCCAAGGTGAGGATCACAGAAAAGTAAGATCAGTATACACCAAGGATGCTGGCTATGTGCTACCCAGTGTGTATGCTGAGAGACAGGTGGGATGACCAGGTGGATTAGGAGATGCTTGAGGGATAGGTGAAGGATTTTTAAGCGGTATCTTTTAATGGCCACCTCTGGGCCTCTGTTTGGATAAGGATGAGAATGAGGGGCATCCTCCTGTCTTTGTGGTCCTTCCCATGTGGTCACCTGCTGCTGCCGGCCATGGACAAGGCTTGCCTTCCTAGGCCCAAGACCCTCAGCTAAGAGCTCAGAACTCAGATCCTTTTGCAGGCATCTCTGTTCCTCCCAACTACTCGTGTGTTCCTTAGGAACCTCCCAAGGAGCTGAAGATTTCTAATATGGAAATTAAAGAGCAGGCATATTCTTAGTTCCTTGAATGGTACAATGGCCATTAACCAATTAATGGCTGGGCAGATGCCAACCAGTACCAGGGTAATTATTAGATGATAATTGCCATATCATTAGAAGGTAAATATAGGGTCGAACTGTCATCCACCCTGTAGAGGGCAACTGGGAATTCATTTTATTCCTATTAAGTATAATTATCCCCCCGTCTCTAGGAACCTGTGATTTCCAATATAATTATATAGTGTTTGCCAACTCCATCCACAAGGGAATGAGTTCAAAAGCAGACAATGAAGGGCAGCCTAGGAAGTAGTGGAGCAGAAGCTTAAAGCTTATAGCAGAGTCAGGGTTAGGAGCTAAGTCAGTCGGATATATCCAAAGACAAAAGGACTAGGGAAGAGAACAGGCAAGAAGAGGAAAACCTATGAGTTACTGTGGTGGGTTGAACAGGGAATGCCCACATTGGCTCATGGGTTTAACACCTGGTCGGCAGCTGGTGGCATTCACTTGTAGAACCTTTAAGAGGCGGAGCCTCACTGGAGGAAGTCGCTCTATGCAAATGAGCCATACAGTCCAAGCTCCATCTCCTCCCCCACACCTCTGCTTCCTGCTCCAGCCATTATGCCTTCCCTGCCTACTTCCACAACTCCCCCATCATGACAAAATGTACCCCCCAGCCCTAGAAATGTAAGCCAAAACAAGCCTTACTACCTGCCCCCAAGTAGTTGCTTTTGTCGGGCTTATTTTATTAAGGCTGTGAGAAAGTAACCCTTCTCACTGTGGCAACCACTCACCAGACAAGAAGCAGCTTAAAAGTCCATCATGGTGGGGGCGGCTGGGTGGAGCTCACAGTGACCGCAGTGGTAGCTAAGAAGCCTCACCTACTCACATCTCCCTGGAACAGGCAGAGAGGGAATAGGAAACAACCACTCTGCGATCGGCAAGACTTACCCCACCACCACCCCCACCCCCACCACCACCACCCCCCACCCCCCCCACCANCCACCACCACCCACCACCACCACCCACAACAGTGCCACCAGCTGTGACCAAGTTTTGAAACATGAGCCTGTAGGAGTCACTTTATGTCCAAGCCATAACAGACGATTCATTAAGATTTAATGGAAAACTTGTCCCTGAGTGTCTAAAAGCAATCAAGGGGCCCTTCATTACTCTCTGAAGCACGTTACTTTCCCTTGTTCGGATATCCAACGATGCTGTGAGGCCATTATCAAGTGTGACTTGTTATACAACCACTCTGGGCAGAAAACAATAACAATAAAGTAAACACACAACAACAAAGATAATAAGGTATCTGTTTTTAAGAGACCAGATACAGGTAAGGAACAGGAATGTATTCCTCATTGTAGAGATAAGGAAACCAGCCAGGCTGATGGTGCACGCCTTTAATCCAGCACTCAGGAGGCAGAGGCAGGCAGATGTCTGAGTTGGAGGTCAGTCTGGGTTTATAGAGTGAGTTCCAGATTAGCCAGGGCTACACAGAGAAAGCCTGTCTCAAGTAATCAAAAAAAAAAAAAAAAAAAAAAAAAAAAAAAAAAAAAAAAAAAAAAAAAAAAAAAAAAAAAAGATAGGGAAACAGAAATTCCCAGTTATATAGCATTGCTTGACTGGTTCCTAAATAAATTAATAAATAAATGTAGTGATATTTAAAGAAGAAGAAGGGGGAGGAGAAGGAAGAGAAGGAGGAGAAGGAGAAGGAGAAGGAGAAGGAGAAGGAGAAGAAGAAGAAGAAGAAGAAGAAGAAGAAGAAGAAGAAGAAGAAGAAGAAGAAGGTCATCTATAATGCTAAAAGGTACCTTCTCACTAGCCAGGAAGGAGCCACGCAGGTGTGACAATGGGAACATAAAGTTGATAAAGAACCCTAAAAGCTGTGTGGTGAAAACAAGGGCAAGCGAAGTCCCCAGCCACGGCAGACAGGCAGCTCTGACCCAGTGCAGGCTGAGAGATCCACAGACACCATTTTTCATGCTAATGGGTATTAACACCATATATCACCTCTAAAGAGAACCCGACCCTAATAAACATTTACACCAAAACTATTTCCTATAAATCAAGGAACAAATCCCCAAACCAGCTATGGCTTGCTTTGGATCCAGGAGTCTCACTATTAAATCAAGTATCGTAATTTGCTTCAAAAATGTTTTGCCAAAAGGTTAAAATATCCATACTTGTAGCTCGTCAATCTCAAAAGGTAGTGGGAAGCCCGTTTCTCTTGTTTCTCTTTATTATTCTGGTCTTCTTTCTGTTTTATAACTGGCTGCCCAGTAGCTCTCTCTGGCTGCAGGACCTGAACCAGGGGAATGGGTTTAGTTGGAAGAGGGAGGGATTAAAAAGATCAGAAGCCTTTTTAATACCCTGCCGTGGTTTAAAAGAAAACAACTAGAACAACAGAAATAGTACACTAATTGCTACATTAATAAACCTATTACACATTAGATGCTGCGGTAGCGCTAGGGAGGAAATACGAAATAAAGACGGACAGGAGCCCACCCCTCACGGAATTTATAGTGGGGCCATTTACAGGCCCTTTACACCCCCACCACCCGGTAGGATTATCTTCATTTTCTTGATAATGTTAAGCAAATCACTCGGCCTTCCACGTGCAGAAAAGGACAGAGGAAGGATTTTAAACCAAATCTGTCTGGTTTCAGGCCCAGTGTTTCTACTGCCCCACCTCCCTCTCTGTGTACAGTGAAGATTGTTCTCAAAAACACTAAACAATTGCCCACCTCAACTCCCAGGTGACCCAGCAAGTGTGACGTGTTGTCTGCTATCTACCCGGCCTGCCAATAACCACTCTCCAATTATGTGTTTATTATCTTTGTGGCACAGGGTTACTGTAGCAGTAAAAATTTACCCTCAACAATACAGTACCTACTATGACTTCCAACTACTAATGGAATTGCTATTTTTTTTTGTTTGTTTTAAAGCCCCAGCAATAAAATAGGCTCCCAACGATATCCTGGCAGTTTTTTATGTCTTTAAAATTTACTGGAACTGATAACTGCAAGAACAGAATGCCTGTAAGATGCAAATGGTCTTCCTGGAAAAGGGAACTTTGGCGTCAATCATGGTGGGGCTCACAGAAATCAGAGATTGATGAGAGTTTACAAAGTAAAGGTTGACAGCCATAGTAATCTTGGAAGCACGCAGGGGCCTGAGTCACATGAATCCGATTATCCATGTTTGATAATCTGAGGCAGAAAGACCCACCCCTACTCCCCACCAGGAACAGCCAAGGACGTCCTTGCTAAAGAGAGAAGTCTGAACAGTTGGGTATACCAGGAACCCTGACTATTCCTGTCCTGGGGGAAAAGATGTAGCAGTGGAGGCCAGGCACTGCAGTTCCTATAGGCTGCTTCCTGGTACCTGGTCCCAAGTCCAAGGGGAAATCAGAGGGCAAAGGTAAATAATGAAAGACAGTGTCCCTGCCAAGGTAAAGACCAACTAAAGGCTAGGGGTGAAGCCTAGTGGGTTATCATTTGCTCAATATGAGCAAGGCCCTGGGTTCAAGCCCCGGCACTAGAGTCAGGGATTATAAAACAGACACCAGAAATATGAGCAGTTTCAGGGTATACACACCCCAAGAATCCCAGTCTGTGGTTTTGAACTTGTCCATTTTACCTGGTCAAGATGTGACTCCAGAAAGGCCATGGCAAACCATTCTCACTGACATAACATGCCCATTCTAGCAGGGGCTGGCTTGTCAATCAAATACTCTCAAGAGCAGCACTCCAGACAAGGGGAGTGTGGTGGAATCTGGGGAAGTAGACAACTTAGAAAAAGTTCAAGACTAAAGAGACCTGGCTGGGCCACAGAATGAGGGAAGCTGCCGCAAAAAGCCAGCAGGAAGAAAGAAGGCAATAGAGGAGGGGAAGGGGTGGAGACATCTCTCATTAGAGACAGATCCTAGAAGCAGGAGTGAAAGGAGAGGCAGGGCCCCCTGGAGTGTATCCAGATCTGGGGCTGCAATGCTCCTCAAGGCTTGATCAGAAAGTTCTGAATGCAAACCAGGGAATGTAAAGAACAAAGCTCCAGGCAGATATTCAAAGTCAAGACTGAGAAGAAGAAAGAGCTTTCAAAGAAATACACCCAGCATCCTGGGTATACGAGGACAGACTAGCAAAGCTTCGAAGAGGTCAGCCAGCTTGACTAATGTGGAAGTCAAGCTGAATTAATCACTACCACTCCACACTGAGAATTTTCTTACACACAACTGATGACTGACTTTGGGTCCATGGTCACTACGAGGAGGTGAGACAAAATACTCGTGTAAGGTTCCAGAAGTTATCCCATGGAGATCCTTAACCTGTTCCCACACGTGAGCAGCATAGAAGTGGGACACAGAAGCCAGAGCTAAAGACCTCAGTCTCATTCAACATATACCGTAAAAGGCATGCCTGAAGCACCCAGCCCACTCCCAAACACACAGTCTACCTGCAGTGCCGTCAATCTCCTTCCCACATAGGCCTGGAAATTGTCTAAATCCACTCACACTTTGCCTGCAATATTCAAGCCTGGCTCTCATCCACACCATTGGTGTCAGATGACTGGAAGGTGGCCAGACCCAAACCTTTCTCTGCCCTCAGGAGCACTGCTTAGCTGGGCCAAGGCCTAGCCATGTGCATGCCTCCTCTTTCGACCCCGACTTTGGAGGGTATCAGGTTTGATGGAGCTGAGCTGGAGTGTGATAAGCAAGAGGGTTGGGCCAGGAGCCACCAGCTGGACCATTTGAAATGCAGCAGGAACTGAGCAATTCCAAGAAGTAATTTAGTGTCCACACTGCTTCCAAAGACAAGACGGTTACAAGAAGTCAGGAAGCCAATGCTGTACGGGTGCTCGTTTGAGCACACACATGTATCTGTTACAGCTAAATTGGTTCGTGTAAGCAACAGCCTCCTCTCTGAAAAAAAAAAAAAACATGGGGAAAATAATCAAGAGCAAATTTTCAACAGCCGCTTCTCTCCCCAGAATGCTCTTAGGACTCTCTCCAGGTAGTCCGAATCCCTACCAGGATTGCCAACCCACCTTCACTTTCTTCAAATCCTACTCATGCTGTAACATCTAACTCAAGCCGCCAAGCCTCCGAAGACTCACTCGGCAGACCTCCTTCTGCAACAACTAACTAGCGCCCCCCTCTGTTCTAAGGACTCACACGCTGTTCTCGGTGCCCATCTCTGTCATGGTCTTCCTGTGGAAAGCAGACTGACTCTTCCTGTGTCTTTGTCACAAGTAGAGTATCAGCTTGCCAAGGTCAAAGAAGACCCTGTCACTCATTCATCTCTCTAGTGTTCCCTGCAGACTCCCCACAAGTAAGCAGTTGTGGCGATGAAGTGCGGTTGCTCATTTAGCAGTATTTTGGAGTGTGTCTGTGAGGTTCCATTCCATAGAAGATTATCAGTGGACTGAGTGGAGATCACCCTCACCCATATAAGAGCACCATCCAATCCTTGAGACCTTGAATAGGAGAGAGAGGATGGGAATTCTCTTCTCCAGCTGAGAGCATCTATCGCCTGCCCTGTGACACCAGCACTCATGACCCTCTCTGAACTATAGACTCAGAGTGACTTTGCCATCCACCTTCCTGCTCCTCCAGCATGCAGTTCATGAAACTTCCTGGTGTTCCTTGTCTCACGCTCTTCCTGTTTCACACATACATGTGAACTATTTATTCTGTTCTCTTGACTAATACAGAGAGCAATAAAGGACACATGCTCAGGCCAAAGAGAGTTGAAAGTTCAAGGCCAGCCCAAGACACACAGTGAGACAAACCCAATACACGCTCATACATGTGCACACCCACACACCCACGGACATACACACAAAATTTCACACACTCAGTGAATCAGTAAGAATAGCAGCAATACAGCAATGTCTTCCAGGGTCCTACCTGACAACAGTAAATTACACAATTGACCTCATTTCTCTAGACTGACTACATAATGTTTAGAACCCAAAGAAACAGTCTACTTTAAGAGGTTCACACAGTGATGGACAAATGACAGATGTTCATGCAGTACTAGACCCCTCCCACTGCCTAGTTCACAAAACTCTTTACATCTTCTCCACAACAACCCCTTGAGGTAATAAGCATCTTCTATTTGCGTGTCCCGTTCTAGTTGTAGATAAACTGAAGACTGAGGAGTTTGTATTACTGCAATCCAAGCAGTGAGTCCCAGATTCAATCTTCTAACAGCACCTGACTTTATAACCCAGGCTGCCTAGACAGTCCACAGCACAAAGGCAGTGCCTAGATATGTAGTACCTATCAAGCCGATTGGTATCAACACCTGAGGGGAAAGAGAGTCATGGATTTGGGGAGTCCACCAGCTGGACAGAAACAGCCTCATTTGGAACCACATCCTACATTAGCAAGGATATAGGGGGTACAAGACTCAGGTGAGCCCACTGTCCTGTATAAGAAAAGCCAACTTGCTTTGGCTTAGTCGGGATGCTAAGGAATTCCATCTACAGTCTCCATGGCGGTGGTAATGGAGTAGGTGGGCAGAGTTCTTCCTGACCTAGTCCTTCCACTAGAACAGAGAAACAAGACTTGCCAGGATTTTCCTGATCCCTCATCTCAATTCACCCACCCTGTTCTAGATCTGAAGCCCACTGCAAGACAACATCACAAGACAGGAGCGAAGAGAGAAAAGTGAGAATGTTCAGGAACCACTGAGAAAGCCTCCACTGTCCCAGTTGTCTCCTCTGAATGCCTCTAAATGCCTCTTTCAGACGTCCATCCTAAGGTTTTTAAGATTTAGGTGGGTGGGAGGCATGGAAGGAGAGACCGGCTATGACAAGCATCATGTACATTCATATGTCCACTATTCCCTTCAATCCACCCAACATCCCTGATTAACAGGGATGGGTATCTCCAACTCATAGATAAAGACATCAATGACTCAGAATAGATGGAACAGAACCTGGTGTTCGCTTAAGCTGACGTTGGAACTCGGGCTTGTCTGATCCAAAAGCTAGACCCTGGAGCTGAGGCTTCAGCTCACTGGTAGAGTGCTTGCCCCAAGCTCCCATCCTTAGCACCCATAAGGAAATAAATTGCTGTGATTTTTGAAAAGGCACACATCCTCACTGTATTGTCTGACCCTATGGGAAGTGAGGCTTGTAACTGAAGGATGAGAGGCTGACAGGACAGAGTACAAGCTGTAGCAGCAGCAGGTCACAGGTTGTAGATGGGTATTGCTAATGGAAGCCTGGATCAGAGTTCAGTTCAAAGGGCGGGACTTAGTCTGTCCTCTTCACCTCAGATCCCCCTCTTAGGAAGGCAAGTGAATGATGTCTGACAACACCTGACTGGACAGGGCAGGTTGGTGGGGATATGTTCACCCCTCTCCTTATATCCTTGTTCACCTCCCCTGCCATTGCCAGGGAGAGACCATCCCTCCACCCTCCTGCAGACTTGCATTGAGAAGAATCAAGGAAATAATTATGGGATGGAGAGGATTTATTAAATTGGATAAGTCTTGGCTACAACCTTCCTTTTAGGCTTTGAGTGGTTTGGTTTGGTTTTTTTTTTTCATTATGGCTGCATAATAAAATAATAACATAATTAGTGATGAATTTGTTACCTTTCAAGAAAGAGTCTTTAATTCCTCTGAAGAATATCTCCCCACCCCCAGGCTGTCTCTGTGATGATGTGAGGAAGAATAGGGGGGAGAAAAGGAGGGCTATCCTACCCACCCACAGATGCTCAGGTGGGAGGTCAAGATCCCACATTACTTCTGGCTCGGTGACGCTTCCTTCTAGCAACAGAGTGCTGACTGCCTAGGACAGCCAGGACATCCAGGAGTCATTTCTGCCGTGAGGATGCCACGATGATCTCTAGGGCATCCCATGCTGCCATATCAGGATCCAGGTAAGGCGCACATCCCTAGGCTCCATTCCTATGTAATCCAGGGAAGGGGAGGCATCTATGTACAGCAGCATCTAGCTGCTAGCATTTTGTCCCACTTATTTTATTTTGTGATGGTCTCATGTATTATGGGCTAGCCTCAGACTTATTATGTACCTGAGAATAACCTCTTGCCTCTATCTTCTGCATGCTGCGATGCACATGTCACTCCACCCCATTTACACAGGGCTGGGAATGAAATGCATAGCTTCTTCCATGCCAGACAAGAGCTATACCTACTGCACCCATCCCCAACTCCTCCTACACCGCTGAATTCATATTTAATCTTGGATGACACTGGCCACCCAGACACCTGTCTGAGTGAAGTGGGGTGTCAAGGAAAGGAGGACTTGGTGTCACAGGACAAGAGCAGAGTGGTGAGGGCAGGGAGATCTTTCTTCCCTATCACTAACAACCCTACTACTAAGTACTCACTTTTCCCATGTGTGCAATGGGTACTTGTGAATGATATGCCTGCCTTGTCCCCTTCTTTGACTCAGCATCTGCATCGACAGATTCTTTCCCATCTCTCTCATCTGTGACGTGTTATCCATCCTGGTTCAAGAAGTGAGGCTGTGACATCAAGGAAAATAAAGAGAAGCAGAAAGAGTTAGTCACAGAGCAGACTCTCTTTTACAGATTGCATAGATCCTAAGCTCTGGTGCCTAATGGGACCCAAACATTCCAGGAAAGAGATGCAGCCACAATTTAAGTTGCCACCTGTTTCTCTGTCCTTGACAGCAGGTTTTACTTGGGGTGGAGGATGGAGAGAGGGTGTTCACTGTTCAGATGTGAAGGAAGTAAAGGCAAGAAAAAAATCCATAAGTGGCCTAGTAGCCTGGAGCCCTGGCTCTCTGTCCTACCCCAGCAGTCTGTAACTGCCTTGAAATAGTAAGGTTTCTGTTACTGTAACAAAATACCGGGCACAGGCTCCTTTGAAGAAAACAAGGTTTATCTGGTCCATATCTCAAAGGCTAAAAGTCCAAACAGCATGCTGCTGGCTCTCGTTGGGTCTTGTAATCAATGGCAAAGCATTTGCAAGAGAAAGAGATCGAATCACCAGACAGGAAAGCAGAGTATGGCTTGGGGTCAAAGAAAGGCTTCTATAATGCATTCTGTCTGGCAAACACTACCTCAGGACACCAGTATCCCCTTCTGAGGTCCTGGCAACTAAAGTATTCCTATAAGGACCCACCTCTTAAAGGACTCACCATCATAATAGGTGAACCTTTGGAAGGAAATTTTAAAACCACATGCAAACCACAGACTACATGCTGGGTGAGATTGATTTTTGTATACCTTGTAAGACTAGGAAGTGGTGATGGCTAAGTCACATTTGGACATCTTTGTGTCTTGGAAAACTGTTCTTATATGTGCATGTGTGTGTGCAGACATGTACATAAGTACCCAGGTCTATGTGGGTGCATGTGCAAGCCAGAAGAAAACCTAGGATATACTCCTCAGGTATATTTGTCTTGCTTTTTCTCTCTCCCTCTGTTCCCTCTCCCTCTCCCTCTGTTCCCTCTCCCTCTCCCTCTCCCCCTCTCCCTCTCCCTCTGTTCCCTCTCCCTCTCCCTCTCTGTCTTCCTCTCTCTCTCTCCTTAAGATATGGTCTCTTTTTAGCCCAGAACTTGTCAAGTAGCCTAGTCTGGCTGACCATCAAGCCCCAGGGATCTGCCTGTCTCTGCCTCCCAGTGCTGGGATTACAAGCACAGGCCACCCCAGCCTTTCTATACACAGAGTCTTCTGCTGTAAGGCAGGTGCTTTACCAGCCTTCTGGGTTTGTTTCTCACTTGATAATGACAGCTGGGAAGTCAGTCAGACTGATACAGTTTCCTCATCTGTAGAAGAAAGAAAAATGTGTCACAAAGGTATAAAATCAAATACGCCAGTGTTTCTGAAAGCCATAAGAAAACAAACTGCTCTAGAGGATACAAGGCTCGCAACCTCGACCTCGATCTTCTAAGAATGGATGCTGATGTTTGTGCCTGCTCCACCATTCTCTGCTCTCTGACCTCAAACCACCCAGGCTCCCTCCCAAACTCTTGGTTGGTTCAGTTCAGCACCACAGTTTCCATCCAGAAATCTACCAGTCCCTCCCCCGGGTGCAGCCATCCCTCATCCATCACTGTCACATCCCACAGAGGACTTTTATTTAACAACCAATTTATTTCCAATTTAACTAATCTGGGGATGGGCCATCTCTCTCTCTCACGCAAACCACCAATGCCTGGGTTGTAAATAGACTCACAAACGAGGGTGCTGGTAATATAAACTCTCATCAGAGCAGCATCAGGAGAGAGAGCTGTTGGAGAGTGGGGGTCACGGGAGTGCAGGCCAATGCAATATACAACTCCCCCAATATAAATAACCCTACAGCCCTCATTCCTGGCCCCTGCACTTGGCACTGCTTAGAATTATTTATATATGTATCTGTTGATTCCCTGGCTCACCTTGAGCCCAGGACAAATGTTTCATCAACAGTGTATGAGATTCTAACTAACTTCAGGGTAGGGGAGAAGGAGAGGGTGGCTGGGTAGGTAGCCATGATCTGTCCCTTGGCCAGCCCCTCTCTCTATTTTTCCTGGTTGGGAGTCTCCTCCCAAAGCTCACTTCTGTGTACTGTGCTTGGATGGAACAATGGCCTCCATGAAGGGTAGCCTTGTTTTGTGAAGAGACCAGTAATAAATCATCTCTACTGGCCCAGCCAGCACCAGGAACGTACATTGGTCTGCTGGGGACAATAGGCAAGGGCTGTGCCTACACAGGTT